>JASAOO010003525.1:0-93373 GCA_030849075.1 Zelonia costaricensis
ATGCCAAGTACGAGCAGAACTGCGGGCCGCGCGAGCTGCTGGGGCAGCCGGTGTGCGAAGCGCGCTCCGGCGGCATCCACGAGACGCAGTCGCTGCTGGGAGAGCGCATGATTGGCAAGTCTGCCGCCTTCGCCGAGTACCTGACGCCGCTGCTGGTGCAGCACTTCGGCGCGCAGCCGGGGCTGACGGTGGAGAATGTGCGCAAGATCAACCAGCTGGTGAAGCCGAGCTATATCCGAACGCTGGCGGACGAGGTCGGCTACCTCTTGCACGTGATCCTGCGCTGCGAGATCGAGCGTGACCTGATCGACGGGCGCCTGGAGGCTGCGGATGTGCCGCGCGTGTGGAACGACAAGATGAAGGAGTACATGGGCCTGGAGACGCTGGGGCACGACGACATTGGGTGTCTGCAGGACATCCACTGGGCCGCTGGCGGGTGGGCCGGCTTCCCGGCCTACTCGATTGGCGCGATCGGCGCGGCGCAGCTGATGGCCACGATCCGGCAGCAGCTGGGCAACGACGTCGTGACGCAGTGCATCCGGGCGGGCTGCCTTGACCCGATTCTTGCGAAGCAGAAGGAGATGATCTGGGACCAGGGCTGCCTGTATGAGACGGAGGACCTGCTGATCAAGGCAACCGGCGAGCCCCTGAGCGCGCGCCACCTGCGCGAGCACCTCGAGCGCCGCTACCTGCGCAACGAGGACTGAGCGCCCGCTGCCGCCCACGGCCCAGCCGCCTCTCGTGGTGCTTTGCCTCCGTGATGGCTGCGCGTGATGGTGCTTGTTTCGCCCCTAGTTCGAGTCACTAGTCAAGCCGACTGTTGTGCCCCCTCCCCCCTCGTGCTTGCCTGATGGTTTTCTTTATCTGGCTCCGACTTGATGCCCTCCGGCAGTCGAGAGTGCCATTCATGCTTCCTGTGCTGCTCCACACATTCTTTTTTTTTTCTCTCGTCCGCACGAGTGCAATTCGAATGCGGCTCACTGCAGCGGTTGCGGCTGCACCGTGCGGTACGAGGTGACGAGAGCCGCCCCTGCAACGGTGCCTCGGCGTTACACTTCTCCTTTCTTAACGTGTGCAGGCGGCGGCAGCGGCGGCGGCAACCCGTGGTACCCACCGGCCATGCGCCCGCAGGCACACGCGCCGGTGTGTCTGGGCCGTTCTGTGCCTCTCCCCTCCAGCATGCAGTCCCTACAGCACGCACGCACTTCCGTGGGTGCGTCAACCAAACCTCCGCCCCACCCCTCGTCCCTCCCTCCCTCCCCCTCCCCCGGAACCTGTGCGTGGTCAACGCGTCGGAGAAAGAAGAACAGGCGGGGCTGCTCTCAAGGTTCTCCCGCCGCCAGGTGTGCAGACTTGCGCGCGGAAAAGGCGGCTCCTTAACTTCGTCTCCTCGGCGCCGACAGCAGCGTTGCCAGACTGTGGGCGGTGTGGCTGTTTGCGCCCGGCTCGTACCCACACTTGTGCGCTGCTCTTCCCTCCGCCCTGCACACACACTCTCTCTCGGTCCTCCTCCCACGCCCCACCTCCTCCACCGGCCCTCTCGCCACTCCCTGCCACAGATCTTCCTTCTCGCTCACCTCAGCTCGCTATCAGCCACCCTTCGCCCTCTATTGTGCGTCGGCATAGGACTTACACGCTTAGCAAGTTGCCCGCCCCTCCGCTCCCTCACGACGCTCCCTGCGCGGCTGCCACGTTCACCACACTCCCCAACCCACTCTCGCCCGTCCCGTGCCAGGCCGGCTGGAAAGTGCGATGGACGCCTACACGGAGCTGGAGGCACTCTTCAAGAAGCTGTACAACCTGCAGCATCTTGTGTCGCTGGGCTTCTGGGATGGCCGCACGATGATGCCGCCCAAGGGTGCGGCGGCGCGCGGCGAGGCCATGGCAGAGCTGCAGACCCACATGCACCAACTCCTCGTCGCCAAGCGCACGCGCGAGCTGCTTGACGCCGCCAAGGCTGAGAGCAGCAAGCTCTCCGCCACGCAGCAGGCGAACCTGCGGGAGATGGAGGTGCGCTATGTGCGGTCCGCAGCGGTGCCGGACGCGTTCGTGATGCGCAAGGTGCGCACTGTGGCGGCGTCGCGGGCGGCCTGGCCGGCGTGCAAGGCTGCGAACAACTTCGCTGCTTTCTTACCGCACTTGCAGCGGAACGTCGAGGTGGCGCGGGAAGAGGCACGCTACCGCGCTGCCGCGACGGGGGAGGGTCTGTACGAGTCCCTCTTCCACATGTTCGAGCCCGGCATGTCGATGGATACCCTCAACGGCGCCTTCGATGACGTCAAGTCGTGGCTGCCGGCGCTGTACAAGGAGGTGCTCGAGAACCGTAAGGACTCGCAGGCCTCCATCGTGCGGCCGCACACACCCATCCCCCTGGCGGCGCAGCGCGCGTTGGGCGAGCACTTCATGAAGGTCTGGGGCTTCGACTTCGACGCGGGCCGCCTCGACGCCTCGGTGCACCCCTTCACGGGAATGGTGAAGGAGGACGTGCGCATCACCTTCAACTACAACGACGACAACTACAAGAAGTGCCTCTTCGCCACGATCCATGAGACGGGGCACGCCAAGTACGAGTCCAACTGCGGGCCGATGGAAATGCGCGGCCAGCCCGTGTGCGAGGCCCGCTCCATGACCATCCACGAGAGCCAGTCGCGCTTCGCCGAGGTGATCATCGGCTGCTCCGCCGCCTTCGCCGCGCACCTGACGCCGTTCCTGCAGCAGTACCTCGGCGATCAGCCGGCCTTCACGGAGGAGAATGTGCGCAGGATCAACCAGGAGGTGACGCGCGGCCATGTGCGCGTCAAGGCAGACGAGGTGAGCTACGCACTGCACATTTTGCTGCGTTACGAGATCGAGCGCGACCTCGTTGAAGGAAACTTGGAGGCTGCCGATGTGCCACGCGTGTGGAATGAGAAGATGAAGGAGTACATGGGCTTGGAGACGGAGGGGCGCGACGACATCGGGTGTCTGCAGGACATCCACTGGGCACAGGCCAACTTCGGCTACTTCCCGACGTACTCGCTGGGCTCGATGTTCGCTGCGCAGCTGATGGCAAGCATCAAGAAGGAGATTGGCGAGGACACGGTGCGATCGTGCATCCGCAGTGGCGAGATGGAGCCGATCTTTGCGAAGCAGAAGGAGAAGATCTGGGACCAGGGCTGCCTGTATGAGACGGAGGACCTCATGGTCAAGGCAACGGGGGAGCGGCTGAACACCAAGTACTTCCGCGAGTACCTCGAGCGCCGCTACCTGCGCAACGAGGACTGAGCGGGAAGAAGTGTGCTGCGAAGCAGGTTTCAACGCCGTCCGCACGGTGCCGCCCCAGTCAAACCCCTCCCTCTCCCCCTCCTCCTACCACCTATTCCGTCCTCGCTCTGCCGCTCGCGTCGTCCGCGTCGGCGCCACTCACCGGTACAGCAGCGGTGGTCAACTCGGCGACTGCAGTGGAAGTGAATCGTGCAGTTTCTTTTTGTGTAATGAGCGGAGGCAGTAGGAGGGTGGGCGCCGTGCCCGGCGAGCCCGGTCGTTCTCTTTCTGACTGCATGCGTCGCCACGTGTCTCTGGGTCTGTGTGTGTGTGTGCTTGCTTGTTGGTATATGCTTCTTTCTTGATACTGCACGAACGCTGCGGAGACGAGGCATGCCATCCCCCCCCCTGTTGTACAAAACTGGGCCTTGTCTCCCCCCTCCCCACCCCGCCTTCTTCTCACTCTCTCCCCTCCACCCGATCGCACCACCTTCGCAGACGGCACGGACGTCAGTGTGTCCACGTTTGCTTGCATGGTCTTCTCGTTCTCCGCTTCCACTCCTCTCTTCTATTGTCTCCTGTCTTGCTGACGTGCGCGCTACGTCGCCCGCTCTCTTCGCCTCCTCACGCGCGCCGTGCCTTTTCGGGCCGTGTTAGTGCCCCCGTTCTCTTCTCGCCCTCCTTTCCCGTCCGTTCAACTCTACAGAGCCCAACCTCACTCGCCTGTGCTGTCGAATTCGTGCAGGGACACGGCGCAGCACCTCATACGCGACCGTCGGCACATGACTGACCGCGCAGACGAGCGGTCTCGCTGCAATACGCTACCCTGTACCCCCCCCACCTTCTCCCTTTCTCACGCGGCGGCCAGTCACTGCAGCGCGTGTGAGAGCCTTCGAGTCGTGTACTCGTCCTCCCTCCTCGCCGCAGATCACCTCCACACGCGCAATGCACACTCCACGAGCGAGAGGCCGCGTTGATCGCTCCTCACGTTGCTGCACCCCCTCAACTCTCGTCCCCCCCCTCCCTGTCCTCCACTCTGCGCTGTCCGGCCCACCGCAGTCTCACCACACGCTCTCCACAAGCCCTCACTCCCCCTCCTACCCGCCCTTCTCGCCCCACTCCCCCCCCCCCCGTGCCACCCGTCCCACAACCTCCCCCTACCCCTTCCTACAACAATGACGGACATCGACATCAAGACCTACAGCGACGACGCCTCCCTCGGCAAGCAGGCGCCGGCGATCGACTCGACGCGCCCGATCAAGGGCGAGAAGATCGCCATCGAGTCGGGCAAGGTGTACGTGCTGTACTTCTTCAACACCTTTTACCGCGGCGCCGACGTGTGCAACGACGAGTTCACCACGCTGGCGGAGGAGATGGCGGACAAGGTGGAGTTCATCGCGATCAGCACCGACGCCGATATCGCCAAGACGGAGAAGTACCTGGGTAAGGAGATCATCGACGAGAACACGAAGAAGCAGCTGCGCCTGGCCCCGGCCCACATCATCTACGACGAGGGCAAGGCCGTGAGCAAGAGCTACGCCGATGTGTCCAACCTCTCTGTGATGTCGTGCCCGATGGCCTTCGTCGTCAAGGACGGCAACATCGCGTGGCGCCAGCAGTTCCTGCAGACGCACACCGTCAACCAGTCCAACTTCCGCGCCCAGCTGAACCACGTGCTGGCCAGCGAGGAGCTCGAGTCGAACGGCCCGCGCCCGAAGGTGGAGGTCGAGGAGGAGGAGGCCGAGGGCATGGACGGCGAGATGTCGCTCTTCTAAGCCCGCGTGTCCTGCCGTGCGCCACCGAGCCGTGGCCCCCTCCCTTCCCCCCCCCCCTAGCCTCAATGGCGGGCAACTGGGTGGGCGAGGCGGTGCGAGGGGGGCCGGCAGGTGGGTGGCTTCATAACGACGCTCCTTGTGCTTTGTAAAACGGGAAAAGAGAAGGCGCCAAACCGTGCGGAGATGCGACGTCAGTCGGGGAGGGCATCAACGACGGCAGAGACGGCGCGGAGAGGCGGAGTAGACGGCGGCGGCGGAAGGGGGCGGCGGAGAGCGCGGCGGTGGCCCACGCGCGCGCCGACCGGGTGTTGCTGCGTTTCCTTTTCCTTTACGCAAGTCCCGCGCACACGCGCAGGTGCACACGCGTGCATACGTGCTCACCCGCCGTGCGCGCGCTTTCTCCGCCCGTGGTCGCATGCTGCTATGGACGGAGAGGGGTGGGACGATGCCTCGACCCGCACTCCCCCAGAGCTCCTGCCTTGCTCTCCCTCCTTCCCCTCCCCGCCCCCCCCCCCCTCCCTGCCAACACGGCACTTATAAATTGTGCAGAGGGCAACAATGCAAGAGAAAAAAAGGAAGGGAAAGCGAGCCGTCTCACGCCCCGCCAAAGTCGCGTCTTTTAAGTCGTTTACTTTTGTTCTGTTTTTCCAGCGCCTACCCCCCCCTCCCTCCGCTTTGTGTGCCGGTGTGAGTGTGTCCGATTTCGCGTGCGGGTACTGCATTGATGCAGGCGCACTCCACGGAGGGCGGCCACGTCGGCGACACGTGCGTATGTGTCTGTGTCTGTGTGGGTGTGTGTATGCAGAAGTGAGAATCGCGGACAGGAACACGGAAGGTGCGGCACGTGAAGGGCGTTGCGAGATGTGAAGAGTGAAGAGCGCACGAATCTTCTCCTGCTTCTCTTTCTCGCTCGCTCGCTCACGTGTGCACCGTCAATACCGTGTCGCGCGTGCGGTCCGTGGCTACACACTCTCGCACTCACTCACACACACACACACACACCGAGACGCACGCACAGGCGTGATTAGGTGAACGAAGGGGACAAGAAGTCGAAATTCCCGGTGTGTAGCTCGCGGCGGCGTGCGTGGCAGCATCTCAGTACGTTGGGATGCTTAACAAGACGAGCAGCGGTGTGCACTCTTCCAGTCGCATTCCTCGTCCTGTCCGCACGCCGTCTGCGCGAGTCCAAGGAGGCTGCGAGATCAGCGGCGTGCACGTGTCCGCCTCCTTCTCGACGTTTGCAAGATGGAAGCCGCTGCAGCTGCGGCGGTGCCCGTGTCTCGTGAGCGATGCCGTCGCAAGACGCCCTGCACGCGGTGTCTGCACCGCCTCCGTGGAGTCCGACACTGTTGTGTCCACCCCTCCCTCTCTCCCTCCCCTTGCGTACTTGCGCCCCCCCCCCTTCCCTTCACCCACCCACCGCTTACACGCGCAACAACGGGCAGTACCTGCCACACAAGCACACCCGGTTCTTTCACCGAGTTCCTCGCAGCACCACTGATCTTCCCGGACTCCTCGACCGCGTTAGACCACAGCGACATGGCGGCTCCGGCACCGGCCGGTGATACGGCGGAGGCCACCACCGCAATTCTCCCAGAGCGCGGTCTGGTCTTCTCGGAGATCAAGCCGCTGCAGCTGCAGCTCTGCAAGCCCAAGCTGCTGCCCATCAAGTCCTACTCGCTCGAGCGTCTGGAAAAGATGGAGAAAAAGATTGCACAGGACGCGAAGGAGAAGCGTGGCCAAGACCGGGCGCAGCGGCAAGCTGCCGTCGGCTGGACTTCGCCCGACCTCCTCGCCCCAGCCCCGGTGCCCAAACCGGCCGTGCCCAAGGCGCCGGTCTTAGCCGGGCGGAGCGACAGCAACGCGTCCCCTGCCCCCACAGCCCCCGCGACAATGCTGCAGACCGGCGCGCAGGTCCCGGCACTGCCCGCTGCAGCGTCTGCGACTGCGGGCGGCACGCCATCCTCGTCGCGTCTGACGGTGGCCTCGCCCGAGACGCTGAGCTCGCCGCCGGCACACACCGACGAGGACGCGGGGGCCGATGCGCCGATGAGTGCGCCGGAGCGAAGCTCCCCTCTCTCCTCCGGAACGGCCGTCTCCTCCTCGTCCTCGTCGTCCGCCGTCCGGTCCTCGTCGCCGGGGGCCTACTCGCCCTAGAAGATGTGACGCACGCAGCCACGCAGTGCGCCACCGCGCGCTGGAGGCGCCCGCCTGCGTGCCGGTGCCAAGCCCAGAAGGACAAGGGAAACCGTCAACAGCGGCACCACACGTGCCGCAGCGGGTGCTGGAAACATGAAAACAGAGCCGCACCCGCGTATCGCCTGTCCGCTGCGGCGGCAGCGCAGTCCCTTGGAGCGGTGTGCGTCGCCCCCCCCCCCCCCTCCCTCCTCCCCCAGACCATCCGCGAGGGGCCTTGCCTCGGCTGAGCGCGCTGCAGACATACGAGTGACTTCTGTGCTCCGAATGCCTCCGCCGGCAGCATCGACTCTCTTGTGCTGCCCTTAATGCTGTGCCTTACCTTCTTCCCCTCCCACCCCGCCCTACCGACAAACTCATACATACACGCATTCAGTGCATAATCAGCCTCACGCCCGCTGCTACCGTCCTCCGCTCACCCCCACCGCATCTGCGCCACCACGCCCGTGAGTCCTCTTCCTCTCCCCACCGCCTCGACCACCCCCCCCACCCCACCGGCCTCCTACGCCTCTCCACTCCTCGCATTGTGTGGTTTTTGTGCTACCACCTACTCCATCACACCCATCCCCCTCATCCATTCTCTTCACCTTTCTCCTCTCCACCACCTCGAAGCGCTTGGGCGTGTTTGCATCCCCTTCTTCTCTCTTCCTTCTCCTCCTCCCTCTTCATTGACAAGACCCAGTGTGTGGTCAGGCTGCGTGCGCTTCATCGCCTTCACCTCCCCATCCTCCGTGACACCACGCGGGGACAGCGCGGCTGGGCTCGCCATTGCATGTGGCGTGCACGCCAGCACCTACGTCACGAAGCGTTCCGCAGTCTTTCCAGTGCAGACCGCATTTGAGCGCTCTACTCAGCGATTCCCGCGATATTCCTTTCTGGCGGCAGCCTGCGTGTTGCGCGCGGAGTGCCGTCAACCCCAAATCCACCCACCCACGCGACCACGCACCGGGGCGGCGCTTTGTGTGAGCACCGTCGCCCTTCTCGCCAGCACCGCTGCTGCTGCCTTTTTCTTGTTCTTGCTCGATCACAATTCAGAGAGCCCTTAGCAGAGCCTCTGGGCAGTCCAACACCCCCCCCCACCCCTTCCCCAGCACCCCACCCCCCTTGCTTCGCGCACGCACACGCCCACCCTCCCCTCACCCCTTCCTTCACGTGCGACTACCTCGCTTCCCCGTGCTTACAGCAACATCAGCCCTCGACGTCTCGCTTGACTGATCCGCTTCTTCTTCTCTGTGCGTGTGGGTGCCCTGTCCCCCCTCCCTCCTCCCCCCCCCTCTGCTCCCACTCGCGTGTTCCCGTGACTTATCCACACGTGCGTGTGCTTCTGCGCAACTGCGCCTGGAGTCTTCGCCCTCCTCCCCTTCTCGCAGCACCCCGCTCTTTCGCATTGCCTTCGCTCAATCGGTTTACGTCCGTCCTCCTCCCTCCACACCTCGCGCTGCGCCATCGCCCCTGCCTCTCTCGCCCCGTGCTGCCGACAAGGACGCGTTAGGCGTTGGTGCTCCCGTCCCCCGCTCCATCCCTGCCATCCCCCGTCCCACTGCATACGTGTTGACTGCGCGCCCTCGCCCACTTCCTCCGCCTCCACCATTGGTTTCCTTCACCTCCTTTCCTTTCCCTATAAAGCGACCGCTCCCCGGCAGCAGCCCTGTGAGCAGCCGCGTATCACCATCTTTCAGTGCGTGTCTGTCTTACTGTGTGTGTGTGTGTGTGTGTGTTCTTGCCGCTGTAGAGCCTGCTCTTCTCTCATCCCCGCGCTTCTCGCCCACGGCGCCGCCCTGGCGGAGCTCCCACAGGATCGACTCGGGGGGGAAGTACAGAGCCAAGGCACGCAGGCGAAGAACGCGCGTGTGCCCCATCACGCCCCCGCCATCGAGGAGGCCGCATCGCGCGACTCCCCACTGCGCGCTTTCTCATTGTTTGTCTTTTCGCCCTGCTCTGGTTTCGCTATACGTGCCGGTCGGGGTGTGCCATCCCTCCGCGAGGAGTGCAGCGCGATTAGGGCTCGTGTCGATCCCTGTGATCTTCCTTGGAAGGTGACCCGCTCGCATCCCTTCCTACTCCGCTCTTAGTGCGCTGAGGTCTCCCTGTGACCGGCTCTGTCGCGTGCAGCTGCAACCCGAAGGTGGTGAGGCGAGCGCGCGGCACCACTTAGCAATATCGGCTGCTCTCTGTGTTTGCCCATCCATTGTTGTCTTCGTTTTGTTCATCTCAGTGTGTGCGTGAGTGTGCGTGTGTGTGTGTGCGTGTGTGTATGTGTTTCTTCGAATCTGCCTTCCCTCATCTCTCCGCCCCCTCCCCGCGTCCGGCCGTGCTCGCACTGTCTCCTGCGACACGCGCAATGTCCCACGGGGCACCCAAAACGCAGGCGGTCGCACCGCCACTCCGCTACCCTGTCTCCATGATGCTCCACGTCATCGCCGACCCCGCCATCGCCGCGCTCGTCGCAGAGGAGGAGCAGCTTGTCGCTGAAGCCGGCGCGCTGCGCGATGAGCGACGCGACATCAACGGGAGGCTCGGGACGCTGCTGCGCCTCCGCAGCTCCGCCAAGAGCGACATGCACCGCCGCTTCGACGACGCCGTTGGAGAGCTGCACAGCGAGCGGCGCCGCCTCCTCGCCGCGCTGGAGGAGCAGCGCGATCGTCAGAGCAGCCATGTCGTCGCACGAGATGGGGTCGTCGCGCTTGACTGCGCCGTGGGCATCGCCGGCCGCGCGTGCGGCGAGGCCGTGGCGCGGATGCAGGCGGAGCTGCAGAAGCTGCAGGGTATGGGCAAGGAGCGCGGGACGCCCAACAACAGGGCCGCCGTCGCCGCGCAGCGCAAGCTGGTGGAGGAGTGCAAGGCCACCGTTGCCGCGCGGGAGGGGGAGCGGGCGGCGAAGGAGACGGAGCTCGTTCGCGCCCGCATCGCTCTTAACGCAGCGCTACCCGACCTGGCGGAGCGGCAGGCCCGGGACGCGGAGGTGGCGGCGCAGCGAGTGCAGCTGTCGGCCGTGCTGCGCGAGCTCGACGCACTCAACGAAGAGCGTCGCAGCACCGTCGCGGCGGGTGCCGCAGACGACGCGCTGGACGAAACGCGCGACGCGCTGGGCGTGCTGGAGGCGCGGCTGCTGGTTATCGAAGCCCGACTCGCGGAGATACGCAGCGCCGTCTACCCGCCATCGCAGGCCTTCACCTACAACCCGGCCTTCCACGCCGCTGTGATTGGGCGGGGCGGGGCGACGCTGCGGCAGCTGCAGGAGGACTTCGGCGTGGCGATCTGCGTGGACGCCGTGCCGCCGGGCCACGGCTTCATCGTGGGCGGGGCGGCGGACGCAGCGGCGTGTGTGGAGGCGGTTCACGCAATTATGCAGGATGAAGCCGCCAAGACGTGCACCACATCGATCGCGCTCGACGACCCGGCGCTGCGGCGCGAGCTGCTCGGCCCCCGCGGCGCCGTTGCCGATGGGTTCCAGGAGGACTTCAACGTGGACATGCAGGTGAGCGAGACCGGCGTGGTCGTGACGGGTCGGCGCAGCTCCGTCGCCGAGGCAGCTGAGGCGATTCGGCTGTTCATTGACAGCTTCACGCAGCGCGAGATGAGCGCCACGGCGGCGTTGCTGCCGGTGCTGCTGGGCCGTGGCGGCCGCACGGTGCGGCGCATCAGTGACGACAGCGGCGTGCGGTCGCTGCGGGTGGACCGGGAGTCGTGCGTCGTGCGGGCGATCGGCTCCCCCGACGCCATCGAGCGCGCCTTTGAGATGTGCCGCAGCGCCATGGGTGACAGCGGCAGTGCGACGCGGGTCGTGCACGCCGACGACGCGTGGGTGGCCGCCGTCATCGGGCCGCGCGGCACGACGGTCCACAAGCTGGAGGAGGAGTCCGGCGCACGCATCCAGTGCACCGGCACCACCATCACCATCCAGGGCTCGCCAGAGGAGGTGCAGGCGGCGCACGACCGCGTGATGCTGCTGCGCCGCGAGGAGCGGGCGGTGCCGGTGGACAACAAGCGGCTCTTCTTCCTCACGTCACCCATCGTGTCTGTCAGCGACGCTGCAGAGGCGACGTCGCCCACCACCGCGGTGTCACTGACCGTGCGCTCCCCGACGCACACGCGCACAAGCGGCCGCCGTGGCAGCAGCGGCGGCGGTGCTGGGTCACCTGGCGGCAGCTCCTTCATCTCTCCCCTCGAGGCGGTGCGCCGTGCGTCGCAGTGCGATCAGATTGTGCCGCTGTGGGCGGAGCACCGCGTCGTGCTGCGCGGGTCCTCCGAGGCGACGAACACCGCGTACGGCATGCTCAAGGCGCTCCTGCGCCACAACGAGCCTTTCTCCATAGACGTGGTCTTCGTGGAGGTGCTGCGCACCTTCATCCTCAGCAAGCACCGGCAGTGGGGGCAGCGCACGCTGCTCGACTACGTGCAGTCGCAGTTCGCCTCGCCGATCCGCATCGACGTCGGCTGGACCACGCGCCGCCTCACGGTCACGGCGTGCAGCGAGACGGAGGCCCGCGCCGCCGCCGCGAAGCTTGCGGCGTGCTTGAAGGAGTACTGTGCGACACACGTGCGGCTCATCTCCAACTTCCCGGAGTACGCCGTCAGCCGCCTGCTGGGCATGAAGGGGGCGACGATCCGCCAGCTGGAGGAGGCGACAGACACAGAGATCACGCTGGTGCGGGACCGGGCGCAGGTGCAGGTGCTCAATACGGCCGGCGACGTGGAGAAGCTCGAGGCGGCCGTGCACGCCATTCGCGTCGCCGTCTTCGGGGACGACGACGAGGACGATGGAGAGCAGCCGGGGGACGCGCTCCGTGTGTACGCGCCGACGTCGGTGCGGGTGCCACCGCTTTAGTGCCTCTGTGTGCGGCGCCGTCTCCATGTGCTCTCGGGTCTGGCTGCCGCACCTCCTCTCCCCACTCCTTCGCCTTCTGTCCATGTGTGTGTGTGTGTGTGTGTGTGTGTACGTTTGGGCTTCCCTTCTTCTCTCCCCACTGTCCTCTGTTTTTCACCACTTTGCAGCCCCCACCAGGTTCCCCTGGTTTCTTCTCTTATATCAACGTGGCATGCGTTTCGGCATCGTGGGTCCGCATTGCGCCTCGCGTGCGGCGTCATGCCGTTGGGGGCAAACGCACGTAGAAATCACCACCACCCCCACCACCCCTTGATTATTCGTGGTCTCTTTCTCGGCTGTCACCTCGCACGTGCCCTGACCCAACTCCTGCTCCCCATCATCGTGACTTGTGCGTGTGTCTGTCTGTGTATGCGTGCAAGTGTGTCTGCGTGTCTTCCACTTCCGTCCTCATTCTCATTGCGGAGAAGCTGTCGTCGTTCTCACTCGTCAGTGTCTTGCTTCATGCGCTTCGCGTACGCGTACGCATGCGCGTGTGTGTGTGTGTGTGTGTGTGCTCCCATGTGCTCCCCTCCCTCCCTCCATCTCCCTCTCTCGCACCCTTCATTCTCAACGGCTTCGTGGGCGTGAACGTGTGGTCCTTTGCGCGTGGGCGGCGCGCGTGGTACAGCAGAAAAGGCAAAGTCAGCGCGGGCAGCTGGCCCCTATCGGAGTGAAGCCGGGAGGGGGAGGGGGGTGGTTTACGTGCGCCGATGAACGCGGCCGTGGCGCGCTGTGCTGTGCATGAGCCTCGCGATGTGCTCGCGACTCCCCTGTCCGCCGTGTCCCTTCCCGCCCCCTCCCCCTCACCACTCTTTCGACTAACCGTGTGTGCTTGTGTGTTGTGCGGCGGAGCTGCCTGCACAGCATTGCCTTGCCCCGTCCTTCCACACACACGGGCCGCACTTGCGAGAGTTGCTGCTCCGCTTTTCACTGACCTCTGTGTGCGGTATACCCCTTCCCCCCATCACCGTCCTCTGTCACCCCTGACTCAACGTAACCTCCTCTCCCCTCCAACTCGCTTGTCGCGTCCGGGGCTGACAACAGCGGCGACGCACTGCGCGTTGTTGTTCTCTTTGCCACTCACAGCAGCCAAGCAGTCGAGGCGCCACCTTGCGCAGACCCCTGAACAGGAACACGCACACATACACACACACACACAAACACACAGGTAGAAAGGCCGTCACACTTCTCTCTCCCCCCTCCCTGCAACACGCGTTTACGATGTATGACGAGGCCGAGACGCGGCGGAAGGAGGAGCTCCGCATGCAGGCCGCCGCCGCCGTCATTCAGCGCCGGTGGCGTGAGCACACGGAGCGGCGTGGGCTGGAGCAGGACACTGTGCTGCGCGGCGCGTACGGCGGCGGCTCCATCTTTGTGCCCTCGAGCGCCTTCGGGGGTGCCGTCAACGGGGACGGCGAGGAGGAGCACTCCATTACGTCCGGCAACGCAACAGACGAACTCGCGCAGGCCACCCGCACGCCTGAGGAGCGGCGGCACGCGTGTGTGGAGGAGTACCGCGCGCTGCTGGCGGAGCGCGAGGCGCTGCTCGACCGCAACCTCGCCTACCAGCAAGTCCTCGCCCGGCACTACGCCGAGCAGCGGCGGCGCAACGGCGAGGACGAGGCGACGCAGCTGACGACGCCGGACGCAGACACCGCGTACTGGACACTGGTGCGGCAGGTCGCGGAGGAGCGGCAGCGCGTGGCGGGGCGCAGCGCGGCGCTGAAGAAGGACCTTGAGCTGCAGCGGCAGCGGTACGAGCCGATCATGGAGGAGGCCGCCGCACAGGAGCACAACTTCCAGGAGTACATCCAGGAGCTGGCGGCCAACGTGCGCTTCATGCGCTCCAACCGGCCTATCCCAACCGAGGCCATCGCCGAGTACATGGAGCGCGAGGCGGCGCAGCGCCACGCCATTCACGCCTCCCGTGTGCGCTACCTGCAGCTCAAGAACCGCCTGCTCCGTCTGCGCCGCGTGGCGAAGGGCGGTGGCGCTGCCGCGTCGTCGTCGGGGGCCGCAGGGGGCGGCGGGGCGGCCGGCGGCGCAGGGGGCGGTAACGACGGCGAGGAAGCCAATGCAGCGCACCACCACATGTTCCTGATCGACTTCGAGCAGCTTAAGGTGGAGAACACGAGCCTCAACGAGAAGATCGAAGAGCGCTCCGAGGAGGTGCTGAAGCTGCGCAACAAGGTCACAAACACAATCCACATCGCCACACACGTGCGCGAGAAGCTCGACTGTGTGCGCAAGGAGAACGCGGAGCTGCGCCAGCATGTGGCGAGCACGGACGAGGAGCTGGGAGGGGCGCGCGATCAGCTGGCGAAGTCGAAGCGGCGCCGCGACGCCCACCTCCGCGCCAACACCCGCATGAAGGAGCGCATGCCGCTAGTCGGCTCACGCGACCTGCTGCTCGACTACGAGAAGCGCAAAGCCGTCATCTACGACTACCGCACACGCCTCGTGCAGCTGACGGACCGCCACAAGGAGCTGACGGAGAACATCAAGCAGCAGGAGTCCACCATCGTGACGCTGCAGCACGAGCTTAGCCACTACCCCCGCTGATGGCCGCAGGCCTCCCCCCACCACCACCGATGGGGGAGGGGCTCGCTCGCTGCCACAGTCTCGCAACGTGCAGGCACCTTCCTCCGTCGACTCTGATGCGCGGCGCCCTCCACCCCTACCCCGTCTCCAGCGGCACGTGTCCCAGTGCCTGCGCACGGCGAGCACCGCTGTCGACGCTCGCCTTTCTTCATTTTGAGTTTACCTATGTGCTGCCGCATGATGTACATACGCGGTGCTGGGCGAGGCGACACGCTCGGCGGAGCTCGAGTCGAGTGCGTCCCGGCCTCCCCCTCTCTGCTCCTCTCCCAAATCACGCATCAGACCCACGATGTAAACTATGTATGGAGCACGAGTGCAGCAGTGCTACGTGCAGCGCACGGGACTTCGCGTGTAGCTGCGCGGAACGGTGCAGGCGGCACAGCCGAAGCTGAACTCTGAACGAGGGCACACGCGGGTGCGCTGCGCTGGAGAGCGCCGTCACCCTTTTGCCACGGCTTCGCCTTGTGTCACCTGTGTCGCGCGCGCCATGCCGTCTCCCGTTCAGCGCCAAGTGGCTCCTTCTCCGCCCCCCCCCCCCCCCCCGAACCCTGTGCGCTTGTTCCGGCAGCGCCGCGTCGTGCAACTTAGCCGGTCGACGTTCGCCTGTTTCCGCTTAGCAATCTTGCTCCTTCCCTTCTCCTCCACGCCGCACAGCGCCTCTTCTCACTTCCTCATCCACGTCTTCGCTCCTCTCGCCCACTGCACACAGCGCCGCTGCACGTCTTTCCTCTGGGCGTGTGGCACCCTCCTCCCATTGCCGTTGACCTCCGCTGAAGTACCGTCCGTCCCACCTCATTCGCTCCTCCCCGTCCTGCACGCGTATAGACCTCCTCAACTCCGCTCGCGTGCGTCCCTGAATCATTGTGTGTTCCCCTTCCGTCTTTCCACAAATCAGCCTCTATACACCCAAGCCCGCCCCGCCATGCTGTCGAACGAGGCCAACCCCTTCGAGGCGGAGTACCAGCGCACCGCCGGGTCCCCACCCCCGCGGCCCGCCACCAACGGCGACGTCACTGTGCCGCTCGCCACGCCGTACACCCCGTCGCCGCCCCCACCGCCGGCCGCGCCCCCGGCCGAGAACCCCGCGCAGCACGGCAGCTACAGCATGAACAACCTCGTCTCCCCGTTCGCACCCCTTCCACAGCAGCATCAGCTGCCCGGGGATGCGGAGCCGTCGGTCATGACGCACACGCACAGCCACGGCCCCGTCCCGCTGGCATCCTTCCGGGTGGGGACGGCGAGCAAGGGCAAGGAGATGGTGCGGCCCATCACGTACTTCCCCATCGCCACCACCATCCTCGCCGAGAACGACGCGAGCTTCACGGCGCCCGACGTGCCCACCAACGCACCGCACCTCGAAGGCATAGACACCGGCGTGCACCGCAACGACTGGTCGCGCGGCAACTCGGCCATGGTGGACCGGCGCTACAGCGAGGTCGTGGATCTGCGCGAGATGCTGACATACCAGTTCCCCAACCTCATCATCCCCCCGCTGCCCCGTAAGAACAGCGTCAGCGACATCGAGACGTACTTTGGGGCCACCGACGCCTACGCGGCGCAGCGGCACAACCTTCAGTTCTTCCTCCACGAGATCGCCTGCATGCCGGAGATCATCTTCTTCTCCGAGTGGGTCGCCCCCTTCTTCCTCGACCCGCGCGACACCTTCGAGACAACGACGCTCGTGCGCCTGCGCGCCTGCCTGCGCGACCTCCGCCTCGCCAGCCACGCCTTCCACGAGAGCAGCAAGCGGCACCGCAGCTTCACCGAGTACACCGCCAACAAGATCGCGGCCAAGTCGAGCAGCTTCGTCCGCTCCGTCGCCGGGTTCTTCTTCAGCTCCAAGAACGACGGCGCCGCAGCCGGGGCGGGGGCGGGAAACGGGTCCGATGGGCATCCGGGCGGCAGCCCCGTCCCGACCTCGTCGAGCTCGTCGACGTACGACTGGACATACCTGCCGCCGTCCGCCAAGACGGACGCGTGTGCGTGGGTGCGGGTGTGCGAGCAGCTTGTGCGCCGACAGCAAGCCCTGAAGGCGTCGGCGCGCTCGTTTGAGAAGTATCTCGCCGCCTTCACGCACAAGCGCGAGGCGGAGCTGCGGGTGGCGCAGTCCTTCGGGAGCTACGAGGCAACACTGCGCTCGAGCCCGGCGCTGGACGCTCTCGGCACGCAGTACCGCCTCGCCGCCGGCATGATCGACACCGTCGCGAGCTGCGAGCAGCAGTACATAGACGGCAAGTACCTCAACATCTGCATGCGGCTCAGCTTCGAGGCGAGCCTGATCGACGCGGTGCTGGACGCCATCGACGCCGTGCTTGGACAGTATCAGTTCCTCTCCAGCGCGCAGCTCATGAACACGCGCGACCGCACGCACGAGGAGGCGCTGCTGTACACTCAGAACGTCAGCCGCGCCCTGCAGGCCGACTACCGGGACCGCTACAAGACGTGCTACGAGAAGCGCCTGCGCAATCTTCTGCGCGAGCAGCTGATCCGGCCGGCAGTCGAGCTGGCCTCGACGGTCGAGCTGGCCACGCGCGGCTCGAACCTGCTCCGCGTCGTGCAGGACGCCGCCTTCACAGAGGTCAGCGCCGCCGACGGCAACAGCGTCGCCGCAGCACCGGCGGTGGCGTGATGCGTGCGCCTTCTCACGCGCACACGCGCCGAACGCTGGTGGGGGACTCTGGTGAATAAGCGACTGATAAGTTGTGTGTGTTGTGTGTGTTGTGTGTGTTGTGTGTATTTGTGCGTGCGCGCATCCGTGATGACTGTGGTGATCGACGCGGGCCGGCTGCCTTTCCAGTAGAGCTTTCTGGTAACGGGCATCACGTCGACTCCGCTAGGCGCTGGTCATGCTCCGTGCTTCGCCTTTCCCCCCCCCTTTCCGCGTCGCGACGCATCAGCCGTATTGCACCACCCCCCACCCCTCCCTGCCCCTCCCTGTCCCTTTTTATTCTTGCTGTCTTGTCGGTTGTGTGCTGTGTTGTGTTGCGTGTGTCCGTGTCTGTGCCTGTCTGTTTGTGTGTGTGTGGGTGGGTGGGCGACAGAGCTTGGTGGGCCCCCCAACGCTCATCGCCGTCAGGAGCGGGCTGCGCGACACACAAGAGAGGCGCACACGGTGGTGCACCACCTCATGCGCGTCGAGCTTGCCTCTGTCGTCCTCCTTCCGCTCTCTGCGTCTCCTCCACCGCCCCGTCGAGGCTGTGCTCCTTCCTCTTCCTCTCTCTCGGTTCCATTGCTTACTGACGCACTCCCGCTCTGCCCCTCTCCTGTGAGTTGCACCCTGGCTTCCTCTTGCACTGTCCTTCCTTTCGCAGTTGTTTGTGTGGTTTGTGTGTGTGTGCGTGTGTGTGTGTGTGTGTGTGTGTGACTGCGTGCGGGTGCTTTGGCCACCGATTGACCGTCTATTGCTCCGTGTTGCTCCTTTTTTTCTCCGTTGCGCGAGCTCGCGACGCCGCATGAGTACCCTCGCAAAGCTCAAGTCGGGGCCCACAGCGGCACGCACCGGTCGACGCAACAGCGCGTGCCCGTCCGCCATGCGCCAGACGGCGGCGTAAAGAAGGCCTCCCCCGGCCGGCAGTACAGCGGGAGTGTCGTGGCGGCCAAGCCCCCGCGCAACTCGACCGCCTCTTCCATCGCGAGAAGAGCCGTCGCCGCCATCGCCTGCGCAAGCGGTCGCTGAGCCTGGCGACGAGGTGCCAGGCTACCGTTGCCCTCCCTCCCGTTCCCTCTGCCCCCCCCCCCCCCTCTCCACCTCCGAACTCCCCTGCCCCCTCCCACCGCCTGCATTCCTTGGCACACACCCACACACACATTGGCATTGTGGAAAGATCCCGTTTAACGACCGTCGAACGCGCAGCGTTGACTTCGCTCTCCCCCACACACGCACACGTCCACGCCCCCCGCCCCTCTTTCCCCCATACCGTCTCTCTCTCTCTCACCTCCTCCTCCCCGCCCCTCCGTCTTCTCTCGCGCTCTCCCGTGCGCGCGCTGCGTTGGCTGCGACCTCCCCGCACCCCCACTCCTCCTCCACCACTCACTCACACAGAGGAAAGCAATGCCAGCACCACCACGCCGCGCATCGGTTGCGGCGGCGCTGGCCGTGGTGCTTGTCCTTGTCGCCCTCGCCGCGGCTCCAGCAGCGGTGCGCGGCGCCGCCACGATCGGCGACTTCACGCCCGCGCAGCAGAGCAACACCCGCGCCTTCCTGCTCGCCTTCACGGACACGTGTCTGAGCCATGTGAAGCCGCACTGGACTGGCACAGACTTCTGCGACTGGATCGGCATAACGTGTACGGCGCCAGGCGAGCTGCAGCTCAGCTTCCCCAATTACTACACCTCGCAATCTGGTCACCTGCCTGAGGTGCCCGCAGACGTCGACCCGTCGGAGGTTACAGCCTCAGTCGTGTACATCACCTCCTTCGGGAACAAGCTGGTGGGCACGCTGCCACCGAGCTGGGCAGCGCTGCGTGCCCTTACGTCGCTCACCCTGGCGAGCGACGCACTCACCGGCACGATGCCGCCCAGCTGGAGCTCGCTGACCTCGCTGACGTTGCTGAACCTCGGTGCGAACAACATTACTGGGACGCTGCCGGCGTCGTGGTCCAGCATGAGCGCGATGCAGACCCTCTTCCTCGACGACAACAGCTTGGCGGGCACCATCCCCGCGACGTGGGGGGAGTGGCCCAGCCTCAAGAGCATCTTCCTCTCTGGCAATCAGCTGACCGGCTGCGTGCCCGCGCAGTGGGAGGCCACAGGCGTCGAGTTCAGCGTCGATCCAGCTCTAGAGCTCGCCAACTGCGGGGCGCTCCACCACAGCAGCAACAGTGACAGGGATCCAAGCTCCAGATCTCCGACGTCCACCACGGAAGCCCCGGTGCCCCCCACCCCCAATCCCATCCTTCCCTCTTCGTCGGACGGAGGCGACAGCAGCTTTGCCGGCTTCATCTCCGCCATGTGCCCCACCGCCAGCGCCATCCCCAGTGCCGACCTCGAGGGCAACAAAAACGAGGTGTGCTGCAGTGACGTGGCGACGACGGCGACGCTCTGCGGCGAAAGGATTCGCCTGATGCTCAACGGCCGGGTCGCGTGCAGTGCACCGCAGCTCTCCTCTAGCTTCACGTGCTGTGCTGATGTCGGCTGCGCGGGGAACACCACGTACGTTGGCACGGAGTGTCCCCGGTCCAGCGACACCGCCCCGGCTCCTCGCGCTGCTCTTGCAGCGGCTCTGGCGTTGGTGGGGATAGCGTTGATGGCTGCCGCATAGCCGGCATCGCCCGCAGAGGCTCCGCGAGGGGGGCACTGCTGTTGTTTGGGAGGTGCCGCATCCCCTACGTGACCCCGTCCGACTCACCTGCTCTGAGCTATCGACGTTGCTGGTGCCGGGTGCCACACTGCTGTGTGCCTGCAGAACAGAGACCGTATCGAGTTCTGCTGTCGCATGTGCGTCCGTGCACGTTTGTGTGACGCTATTCGCGCTGGCCACGCATCTCCGCGCACCCTCGTACGTGTGCATCTCGGTGCACATCCCCAACCCGCGACCTCGCTGCCACCTCGGCCTCTCCGCCTTCTTTGTTGTCGGTTTCTCCTCGGGCTCTTCCGCTGCCATGGGGAGCAACACTCCTTCCCTCGTTAGATGGTTCGTGTCACACGACGCACTCCGCATTCACCCACCCCCACTTCTGCTGTGCCGCCTTGACGTGTTGCGCTCTTCCTACTCGCGCCTTCTTCACTCTGCACTTGCCTCCCCCCCCCCCTTCTCGCCTATGCTTCTCCTTCCTTTGTGTTTGTCCACATGGACCTGCGTTGCTGCCGTGCCTGCGTTGGCGTCGTCGAGGGGGTGCACTTGTTGTTGTGGGTGTCGGTGTGTGTGCGTGGGTGTCAGTGTCGGTGTCGGTGTTTCGGTCACAGGCACCGCGTCGTACTCATTTTGGCTTCGCTCATTTGCGTTTCTTTCAAGGGCTGATTTTTTTTTTGTTGTTCTCCTCCTTTTTTTTTCTCTCCCGTTAGTGTTCGCTTTGCGTTTACGGGGCGTGTGTGTGCGTGGGTGTTGGGCTCCCTCTTTCGCGTCTACCGACAGTCGAGGCTGCCTCACGAGACGGAGCGCACGAGCTTCGGTGCGAGAAGGACCGCCTTGCACGAATGCTTGTGGCACACGTGTTTGCTGGTGTCGCGGCGCGCCGCCTTGACTCGGACTGGTTCCTCGGATACATCGAGGTAGCTGTGCAACTTCGTGTTTCGGGTGCCTCTAAGTTGCCTGCTGGGCAGTGTGCTGGTGCACACGCAGCCCTCAACCACTCCTCCCCACCGCCTGCACTCATCCTCCCCCTTTGCCCTACAGGTGGGCTGTAGCTGGCGTTTACTTTGTGTATGTGTGTGTGGCTTCTTTTCCTTTTTAGAGATTTGTGTAACTGCCTACCTTCTGCCTTACTGTGACCGGGTGTGTGCGCGTTTGTGTGCACGAGTGTGCGGCTGCGTCGCCGTGCCCGTGCGCTCTCCTCCCCCCATCCTCCCTCTCCTTACGCGTCTCCTCCCTTCTCATCCCTTTTTGGGGGTGTGCAGCTTTGGCGCATCGCGTGCGCCACGAGACCTTCTGCATGCCGTACAACGCACCCCAGACACCTCCCGCACCCTCTGTGCTGCAGCTCTCTCACACCTGAGCGCTTGTGTGGCAGTACACACAGGGTGGAGTCGGCAAGCGCGCGGCCGCGCACTGAAGCCGCGCACACACACGCACACACATACGACACCATCACCGTGCGAAAACGTCTGCCTGCCTTCAAAAAAAAAAAAACAATTCTTTCTACCTTCTCGCTTGCCTCCTTTTCGCCTCCCCTCTCCACCCCACTCCATGCTCGCACGTTGCTCCTAGCATGCCGCGCACGTGCGTAGGTATGCTCGCTTCTCTCTCTGCCCCCCCCCCGCCGCCGCCGCCCCCTCCCCCTCTTCGCACCCTTACCACCGTGCCACCCTCTCCTTTCCGGTTCCCCCGCGTTCACCATCGTCGAGCGGCGCGCCCCACGAAGCCGTCACGCAAGGGAGCCACAGCGATAGAGCCCCAGCAGCGCCGCCGTGCCTCCGTCACTTTCCTTCATCGTCTCTCGCCCCCTTGTAGCAGCCTCCTCCACTGTGAGTCCAACAGCACAGCTTCACGGGTGTGTGAGCGTCGGCGGGCCGAGGGCAGCCCTGCGCACATAAACTCATTTTTTTTTCCTTTTCTCTCGTCTCTTCCCTTCCGTCTTGTTGTGCAGAGAATGGCGCGGCCGCTTCCCCTTCCCCTCCCTTCGTCACTCTGCGGTTGCGGTCGGACATCCACCACCCCCCTCCCCCTCGTCCCACTCCCTTCTTCACTTCTTCTTTACGTTTTCTGTTCGAGGGCGCTGTCGCCCCCCCCCCTCACCTCCCAGTGTACGTGCGGGTGCGTTTGGGTACGTGTATGTGTGTGTGTGTGTGTGTGTGTGTGTGTGTGTGTGCGCGCTCAGTCCTCAACTTCAACTCTCTTCCCCCTACCTGCCTCCGTGTCACCTCCCAGCTTCTCCCCCTCCGCCCCTCAGTGACTGGCCTCCTCTCTCCCTCGCCTTCTTTCGCCTTTCGCGGACGCCGTGCGTGTGTGCGGGTACCTACGCGTAAGCCTTGACACACACGCAACGGACCACGTCGAGAGTGCCTCTGCCCAGCCCCACAAACAACTCCGTATTCCTTTCCTGGGCACGTGCCCCTGCCGCGCACTCGCTTCAAGGTTGAGCTCCTCCATTGTCCTTGGCCGCCCTTGCCCTCGGCCGCTTCACCACCTCCCCCTCCCCCCTCAATGGCTTGCGTGGGGAGGGGGCGGGGCGGGCGCCGGGCATAGATGGTACACGAAATCCGCAGAAGTGCCCACCTGTGTGCCGGTGTGAAGCGCTTTTATGTGTGTGTGTGTGTGTGTGTGTGTGTGTGTGTGTTTGTGGTTGGGAAGGGAGGCGCGAAAGCTGCGGCTCAGCAGTCCCTCGATGTGCACCCCTTCGCTTGGCACAGCTGGAGCGACACGCGCAGCACCTCCCACCGCGTCCTCCCCTCCCCTCTCTCGACCTCGCCGCGCACCTTCTGGCTTGTGCCACCCCCACGTAGGCGGGAACGAGGTGAAGGGGGGGATGGCAGGGCGGATCGCTACGCCGCTGCCGCCCCCCCCCCCTCACACGCACACATACACACGCCGATTTGCCTTTCTTGCCTCTTCATCTTCAATTTTCGACTTGTGTTTGTTTTTTTGTGTTATTGGGAACGGGCGCCTTCAGACGGTGTCCGAAATGGAGAAGGTGTCGGCGGGCGACCCCCCGCGTGCACCACACGACGCCAGCAAACACGAGCGAAGCAAGTTACGGTCACCCTCCTCACGTGAAGGGGGGTGGATGAGGGCAACAGACAGCAGCCTGAGGCACGTCAGCGCGACGCCGGGCGTGAACAGCGGCAGCCACCGCCTTGTGTGCTAAGCTCCGCAACACTCAGGCTCCCACGCAGCAGACCCTGAGCCGAGCGTAGTGCTGCTGTGCGGCAGCCGTGCACGCACACTGGCGTCTGATCTGACGGCACCGCCCGTCCAGGCACGGCTCCCCGTATGTGCTTCCCTGTGGATCCCCTACCGACTGCGCAATCACGCTCTCTGTCATGAACACATGCACACACACACACACACAAACGCATACACACAACGGCTGTGCCACCGCAACACGCAGCATCGCTTCCGACTGGACGGGCCACCTGCCATCTGGCGTCCATACTCGCACATTCCCAAGAGGTACACCGGGGCGTGCACACACACACACACACACACACGCGCTTACACGCACGTAGCACTCGCCACTCTTCAAGAGCCACGCCCGTGTGCCCCGCTGCACGCTCACACATCTTCATTTCCCACACGAGTCCTCCCACTGGCTTCCCTTTGCTGCTTTCGATTGCGACGAGCTTGTGGACAGGCGCTGCCGTTGCTCGTGGGCACACAGACTCTCGCACCATCACGCACACACACACACACGCCTCACCCCCGTCACTGCCCTCTTCACAACTTGAGTCCTCTTTTCCCTTTTTATTCGTGTTTAGCCGCGCCATTATGGAGGAGCTCTTCGGGGAGGAGAACGAGCACCTCCGCCACCCACCGCTCGACGTCACGAGCCGCGCCTTCCAGTCGAAGAAGTTCATCCAGCGCGTGCTGGCCAACGTCTCCCATGCCTTCTTCGAGGGCCAGCTCGTGGACAAGGTGGGCGCCGCCGAGGAGGACACCGGTGCGGCCCTGAAGCAGCTCATCCGCGACAACCTCGCTGTCTTCATCAACTCGAAGGATGCGATGAATGCGGTGTACAACTCAGACACGGAGCTCTTCACCGGCGAGGCCCTCGACGGCATCACAGACTCCTTCAAGGGCGCCACCACCAGCTGCGAGTCCCTCGTGCAGCCCATCACGGCCACCTTCCTCGAAGTGCAGAAGAGTCGCAAGAGTCAGGACATGCTCGACAAGTTCTTCAGCGTCCTCGGCGTGCCAGGTGCCGTGTACGACTGCTGTGGCGCAAAGGTCGCGCAGCGCCGCCAGAGCGCCGCCGCAGCAGCAGCAGCCGCGGCGGCGGCCTCCTCCTCCGATAACGACGACGGCAAGGAAGGAAAGGGCCGACGCAGCAGCAGCGGCAAGGCGGACGCGAAGGCGCGCCGGCGGGTCGCACGCCGCCGTGCAGACAACGAAGATGAAGACGACGAGGAGGACGAAGAAGACGAAGAAGAGGACGAGGACGAGGGGGCGTCCGACGATGCCGCCGTGCCGGCGCGGGCGCGCGGGGCCCTTGAGAACCCGACCGGCAGCACCGACCCGGCGGAGCTGTACGTTCTGGCGGAGGGGGAGGAGGTCTTTGCGTGGTACGGCACGCCGCTGGTGCGCCTCAAGGACGTGGAGGCGCGGCGGCACCACGTTGAGCAGACAAGCAACTACGAAGCCGCGGTGCTGCACCTGCGGCGCGCGATGCTATACGTGGAGGAGACGTACTCGCTGATGGACGGCACGATGCTGCTGGCCGGGGACAGCGGGGAGCCGGCGAGCGGGGCGGCGGCGGCGGGAACCGCGGGGGCGACAGCCGCGGGGGGCGGTGAGAGTCAAACGTCCTCTGGCGGGCAGGGCGGCGCCGCGTCCAGCCCGGCACCCGCAGCCTCCGTAGCTGCTGCCGCTGGGCAGGCAAGTGGCGCCTCGCCAAGTGGCCGCAGCGTATTCGCCTACAAGTTCTCCATGGCCCTCCTGCGTGCGGCGCTGTACCTGTGCAGTCAGCTCGCTGAGGAACTCGTCTACGCGAACCCCGCGGACACTGTACTGATCGAGGACACGCTGTCCATGATGATGGACGCCAGCATCGCCTCCGTCAAGCTGCACCACCTCTGCGGGGTGCTGCAGGAGGCACTGGGCGAGGGGGACCGGCACGGGCAGGTGCTCACGAAGCTGCGCACGCAGCTCTCCAGCACCGGGCCTGCAGCGGGCGAGGGCGGAAGCGCGGCGGGCGGCCGCGGCGGTGCTGCAGCCGCGGACTTCGCCTCTGCCAGCAGCCGAGGCACCACGCGCCAGAGCGGGAGCTTCGACACCGCCTCCCCCCTCGGCGGAGCAGACGATCACTCCTTCGGCTACTCGCCGAACCACTCGATAAGCGGCGGGCCCGGTCCTGGCTCTGCGTCACCAGCGCCCACGTCGGGCGATGCCGGCCGTGGGCGGCGTGGCGTGGATGCCTATCAGCACCCGGTGCAGTTCTTCATCTCCATCGTGCAGCGGCAGCAGAAGCACCTCTTCCACTCCAGCGCCGCGGCCCTCCTGCGGGAGGCGAGCGGGTGGCTGTGGAAGGCGCAGACGGACGCTGCGCGGGGGCTCGAGGAGCGCCACCGGCAGCAGGAGCTGCAGCGCCGCCTGCGCGCCGCGGCGGCCGGCGGCGCCGACGTGGGCGAGTCCGGCTCCGGCGCGCTGGGCAGCTCGACCAACGCCACCTTTGGGCGGGGCGGGCTCGGCGCGACGTCCTTCCTCAGCGGCAGCATCGGCGGCGACCCCGGCTTCATCGGCAACGCCAACGACTCATTCCTGCAGGACGGCTCGTTCACGTGGATGAACCCGCGGGCCGGGGGTGCGGCCCTGCGCCGCCGCTCCTCGGCGGGGTCGCCCCTGAGCCGCGGCCCGGGCGAAGACGACGACGGCGGCGCCGCCGGACTTGCGACGAGCGGCAGCGGAGTCGCGGGCGAGGAGGGGCGCACGCCGCTGGGTGCCATCCCTGACGCGTACGTGACTCGTGTGCTGGACGCCTTCAACACCCCTGAGTCGCCATTCCCCACAAGCACAGAGCTGCGCGTCGGGGGTACGGACATGGACACGGTGCTTGCCGCGAGCTGTCTGCAGATCCGCCTGCACAGCGCGTCGCTCCTCAGCCAGCTCTTTACCCGCGCCGACATCGAGTCAGCCGTGATGGCGCAGGCGAGCGCCCTCAACTCCTTCGCCCTCCGCCTGTGCGCCGAGTGCGTCGGAACGCTGGAGCACGTGGTCGGCTCGTACTGGGGCGGCATCGCCACCACCCTGCACGCCGGCATCTTCGACTTCGCGCCAGAGCCGAGCTCGGCGCTGCACGGCATTCTCACGCACCTGCTCGGCAGCAGCCCAGCGCAGGCGGCGGCGGCGGCGGACGGCATCGGAAGTGGCGGCGACGGGCTGCAGCGCTCGCCGTCGGCGATCCTCACCGGAACCCACTCCCGCGCGCCAAGCGGCGCCAACGACAGCGAGCGCGACGCGGGCGACGCCGAGACCTCGGAGGGGGACGACGGCGCAGCGGCAGCGGCGGCCACGGCGGCGGCAGCGATGGACGGCGGCGCAGGCGCCGAGGCGCGCGGCCGGCGCGCAGGAGTGACAGCCGGCGTGGCGGATCAGCAGCCCCGCGTGCGCTTCGTGCCGACACTGCCACAGGCATTCCATGACGCCGCCGCCGCGAGCGCCGCAGCCGCCGCCCGCCGCGGTGCCCCTGCCCCGCCCGACGCGCCGCGGCTGACGTGCCTGCGCGACATCTCTGTCCGGGCTGTCCATCACATGATCAGCACCGCCACCGCCACGCTGCGCTCGCTGTTCATCGCCTTCATCAACCGCAGCGTTGTCGACGGGTTTGTCGGGGCGCTCGCCCGGTACCGCGTGAGCGACCTGAGCCGCTTCGGCCGCACCGAGCGGGTGGAGCTGCACGCCGCGGTGCTGTACGAGATCATACTCGGGCAGTGGGAGCGCATGATGAACCTCGTCAGCCACGCGGTGCTGCGACTCAAGGTAGTCATTGGCGAGTCGAGCAGCTCCACGACGATCGCGTCGGAGGCGCAGGTGGAGGAGGTCGGGGCGCTGCTCCAGGAGCTGGAGCTGCTCCGCTCGACGTGCCTGCGCTGCTACCTGCACGGCATCGGCGTGCTCAGTAAGGCGTACCTGACGGCGCTGCCGCTGGTGCAGCGGCAGAGCGACACGACCTCGCTCGACGCGCGTGTGCGCAGTCGCCTCAGCCGTGAGTCTGTCTCGTCAAACGCGGTGCACAAGTTGCTGAACGTCTTCTCGGTTGTCATGGACCGCTGCGTGCCCTTCTTCACCCGCGACGCCGAAGTCTTCGACAGCGTCGACCTCTTCGCTGTCAAGTCGGAGAACCTGCGCGAGGACGACGAGGACGACGAGGGCGGCGCAGGGGGTGGCGGGGGGAGGGGCGGGACGGACGCCGGCGGCGGACGGCGGAGCACCGCGCGCGAGGCGGCGGCACGGCGGCGCCGGTTGCTGCGGCGGCGCGCCGGAGAAGAGGGCAGCGCTGGTGGTGGCGGCGGCTACGGCGAGGACGGGGGCCGCCACGGCCGCAACGGCAACAGCGGTGGGGGTGGGGACTCGAACGGGGCCGGGCCGTGCGACGGCGCTGAGACGATGGTGGATCCCGTCTCCGAGCTGGTGGCGCAGTTCCACAGCCGGCTCGTCATGGAGACGCTGCAGGACCACGAGGAGCTCGTGCTTGCCCTCCTCTCGCACCTCCTCCTCGCCTTCGTGGATATGCTGCAGCTCAAGGCGCGCACCGCGACCACCGACGTCACCCTCGGGCCGGAGGAGCGGGAGCGCTGTGTGGTGGAGTGCATGGCCGACACGCTCTGCCTCGCCACGACGCTGACGCCCATCCTGATAGAGCACCTTCTCACGCCGTGCTTCTTCGAGGTGATTGCGCGGCAGCTGCCGGAGCTGTGCCCCACGCCGGCCGACGTCGCCGCACTGCTGCAGAACCAGCAGCAACAGTACAGCCAGGTGTATCTCTCGGTCGTCGAGGAGCACTGCCAGCTGGCCGTGGACGCCATGATGAGCACGTACCTCGCCCTCGCCCAGCAGCCCATCACGGACCTCGTGCGTCGGCAGGGATTCGTGCAGCCGCTCTTCGACTGGCAGCGCGTCTCGCCCCACACGACGGCGGCGGTGCGGCCGTACATTGCGGACGCCATCGCCTGCATCGCCCGCGCGCACGAGGCACTCAACGCGATTCGCCAGCCCGTGCTCGGCAGTGCCGCGACGCAGCGCCTCGTTGCCCACCTTGTGCGCGTCTTCCTAATCTCCTTTACCAGCGACGTGAACGTGTTCGAGCTCTCCGCAGAGTGCAGCTTCAGCTTCCTCGTGTACGGCCTGACGCTGATCGAGGCGGAGGCCGCCACGGTGCTGCGCGTCGTGGACGCCGTCGTGGCCCACGTGCGCGAGAACCCGGCGACAACGGAGCTGCTGCCGGAGCTGGCGGCGGCGCGCGACAGCCTGAGCGCTGTCACCCAGACGCTCGAGGGGTACACGAACGCCGTGTGCGACGCCCTCGCGACGGCCCGCAGCAGCGAGGGGGGCGGTAGCGGCAGCAGCAGCAGCAGCAGCAGCACTGCCATCGCCTTGAGCATCTTCTCGCGTGACAAGCGACACGAGCGGCGCGATGGGATGGTGCAGACTGCGATGCGCACTCTCGCGTACATGCTGGAGGCCGTCAACACAGAGCTTGAGGAGTCGTCCATGTCCAGTGCTGCCCTGCTGCAGCAGCGCAGCGCGGCGGCGGCCAAGGGTGGCGCAGCGGCCGGCTCGCGCAGCGCCGTGGCGGAGCGCATCGTCCAGCGCATCGAGCGGCGCAAGGAGGGCTACGAGATGCGCCGCGCGCGCGCCGCAGCCGCCGCGCAGGAGGAGAAGCAGCGGCAGGAGGCGGAGGCAAAGCGGGCAGCGGCACTCGCAAGGCGCGGCAAGCCGCCTGTCCCCGCCCCCGCCCCGGCAGCGCCCGGCGCAGACGCGCGGGACGCGGTGGAGGGCGACGACGGTGCCGGCGCCGGTGGAAAGCGCCGCGTGCTGCGCCGACGCCCCGAGGCACTCGCTGCACCGCTCGCAGACCCCGCCGATGTGGACGGCGACGCCGGGGACGCGCTGACGCCGCGGACGGCGCAGGAGAAGGACCGGGCGTCGACGGCGGCAGCCGAGGCCGCCAGCGACGTCTTCCAGCTTGCGCAGGGGCAGCAGCAGAAGCGCAGGCTGCGGCGCGTTCGCAAGTCGGCTGACGGCGCGGGGGCGGCGGGCGGCGACGCCGGCGTGGCTCCTGCTGCGGCGGTGACGGCCCCGGCGCGGCCCACGGTCACCCTCGCTTCGGTGCCCCCGTCGGTAGCGGGTGCGGGGGTGCTGACTGGCGGCGTCAGGCCCGGGGCCGGAGGCGGCGACGACGAGGACGGCGATGGCGCCGCCGCCCCGGCACGCAACCGCGTCTCGCGCCGTGCCCGGCGTCGTCTGGTCAGTGACGATGGCAACGACGCCGGCGGGGGCGCCGCGGAGGACGACGGTGGTGGCGGCGCGCGGCACGAGCGGCGGGCAAACCGCTTCCGCCGCTCCAACGCACTCTGACAGCGCACGCGTGGTGGTTCGCCGGGCAATGCGGCGCATGCCGTCTGGCTTTGCCGTGTGGCGATGGGTGTGTGTTCATGTGGGCGTGTGCGTGTGTGGAGTGTGCTCGTACACTCATGCCGAATAGAAGACTGCGTGCGGTGTCGCTTGACTGAGAACCTGCCTAGGGGCTCTGCACGCATCAAGCTCGCTCCGCAGCAGCGACGTGCGACGGCAGAGATGCGCGCAACGCAGCAACACGAATGCGCACACGCAAGCGTCGCAGCGCAGCGCGTGTGGGCAGCGTGAGAACACGCACGCAAGGGAGGCCGTTGCGGCGGATCGCGCCCCTGCACCCCATTACCGGACTCCCGCGCCGTAGCTGTGGTGCGGGTGTGAGATGTGCGGAAGCAACGAAGGCGGAGCAGCTCTCGGACCTTGTGCAGCCAACGGCATCGACCCATTAATGCGCTGCTTCACCTGCTCGTGCCGCTCGCGCAGTCCCCCCCCCGGCGTGTGCCCACACCCACATACCAACACCCACGCCCACACCTCCCTCCTTCTCCCCCCCCCCCAACCCCCGCTTCCACTCTGTCGGTGGTTGTCCCACGCCACCCGCCCCGTCCCTACACCAACAGGATCTCGCACGCATAACAACTTCGTTACCGCATCACCCCACTCACCCACCTCCACCCAAGCCCCGCATCAGCCCGTGACCCTGCGCTGCCCGTCATGGCGTCCAGCTGCATCTTCTGCAAGATCGTCGCGGGCGAGATACCGTGCGCCAAGGTGGCCGAGACGGCCAAGGCCTTCGCCTTCATGGACATCGGCCCCCTCGCACGCGGGCACATGCTCGTCATCCCGAAGCAGCACGCCGCGTGCATGCACGAGCTGGACCTGGAGAGCGCCGCCGACGTGGGCGTGCTCATCGCGAAGGCGAGCCGCGCCGTGGCCGGCCCGGATGGCGCGACGCAGTACAACGTGCTCCAGAACAACGGGCGGCTGGCGCATCAGGAGGTGCCGCACATCCACTTCCACATCATCCCCAAGCGGGACGAGGTGACAGGGCTGAAGATCGGGTGGGACACGATCAAGGTCGCCTCGGACGACATCGCTGCCGATGCGAAGCGCTACAGCGAGGTCATCGAGAAGATCTAGTAGCCGCGGTTGGCAGGGCACCCGGACTTGTTCAGCAAGAGGGCGGGGAGACGTGCGAGCTGGCGTCAGTAAGCGTGACACGCGCACGTGGTTGCGTCTCGACCTCCGCCGCCTCTGTCCACACGTGTGTGTGTGTGTGTGTGTGTGTGTGTGACGTGGTGTGTGCCCGCGTGCCCAGTTGCTTGTGTGTTCCCTCTTTTGGATTCATCCTAGGCCTACGCCCCCCTCTCTTTCACGTTTCTCCTCCCTTGCTTTGCTATCGAACGCGTGGCAGGGCGGCATCCGCCATGGCGTGTGCGGCGCCGCGTGGGTGAGCGGGACCTGCACGACGCGAGTACATGTGCGTGTGTGCGCAGTTGCAGTCGACACACACACATACACGCACACAAATCCTCATCGAAGAGAAGGATAGAGAGCGCTACCGGCGGTTGGGAGGCCCCGCTGCGAGTGCACAGCACTTCGTGCGCCGCCCCTTTGCGTCTCGCCGCCCCTCCGCGCTGCCCGACTGAGTCGTTGCAGGCGTGAAGTCGCGACAAGCGGCGTGGAGGGGAGAAGAGGACGGAAGGACGAGGGAGGCGCACACGTCCGTTTCGGTCCCCTGCGAGGCGTACCTCAGCTTGTTTCCCCACCCCCATTCCATCCCCCGCCTCAGGTCGGCACCTCCCGCCACAGCATTTGCGTGAAGCCGAAAACCGATCGCTGCTCGAACGGCGACCTCCTCCAGCCGCCCCGCCACTTCCCTCTCTACTGCCATCGGGCTCTCCTCCCTCCCCCTTCCCCTCACCCCAACTGCACACCTTCACGCTCCTCTGATCAGTGCACTACCGCCCTCCTTGCAGCGCTCTCAGCGTCATCGTCGACACAGCCCCGCCCACTCCCTACCCCCACCCCCTCCACCCTCACACGCACTGCCCATACGCGCCGCCGCCCCCTCCCTCCCCCCCTCCTCCACTCACCCCAACTCGCCATGGCGCCCAAGCCGCAGAGTGACGAGGCGCTCCTCGACGCCCGCATCAACGCGAACCGCCTCGAGTATCCCGAGCAGTCCCTCATCCTCGTCGCCCTCATCGCGTCCTTCCAGCCTGTGTACTTCTCGCACGCCATCAACGGCCTGGACTGGCGCAGCCTGCCCAACCTCATCCTCTACGTCGCCATCACGGGCTGCACGACGTACATGCTGTGCCAGGCGTATGTGGTGATGGTGCAGAGCGAGTTCTGGGGCCGCCAGCGTCACTTCGCGGAGGTCTCGGACGAGAAGGCCAAGGCGCTGCGCCGCCTGCGCCTGCAGGTCGCTGTCGGGTACAGCCTGTTCTTCCTGAACAGCGTCTTCTTCGTCGTGAGCACGTGCCTGATGGCCTACATATTCCGCCACAGCGACCCGCGTGCCAGCTACATTCTCTCCCCCACCCTCACGGCCGCGCTGCTGTGGCTGATCGCGCAGAAGAACGAGGAGAGCCGCCAGCGCCGCATGCGCCAGCACAAGTAAAAGAGGGCTTTTGTAGCCCCCTGGAGTGGGTGCGTGTGTGTGTGTGTGTGTGTGTGAGAAGGGCGAAGGGGGAAGCGTGCGGTGCCATCGCGTTGGATGCGAGCCAGCGCGCGTGTGCGTGCATGTGTGTGGGTGTGCAAAGGAGTGCGAGGGCTCTCCCATTCCGTCCCTTCCGCCTCCGTGATACAGGTTTCGCTGGGCTCTTCACTAATATCGAACCTGCAATCCAGTGCGTTGCGTGTGCGTATGCGTGTGCGTGTGCACGTGCGGTCTGACGGAGATCGCGTCGGGTCGACGTGGAGCACGATCCCTTCTTCTTCGCTCTCCCCCTCTCTCGCTGGCCGAAACAGCCCAAGTCGCCATGTGACGTCGTGCTGCCGGTGCCTGCGCTTCAGGCGCCTGTGGGGCTCCGCCTCCCGTGCATCCGTGCGTTTGCGTGTGTGCGTGTGTCGTGGCAATGCCCCTCCGTTGTAGCTCTCCTCCACTGTGTTCTCTTCGATTGTTAATTATGGTTGCGTGTGTGTCTGTGTGTGTCGTGTGTGTCTGTGTGTGTGTGTGTGTGTGTGTGTGTGTGTGTCGTGTCGAGCGCTTGTCGCGTGTGTCTCTCGGTGAAGCTCTTTGGTGCGTCAAGGCGGTGCACGTACGCGTGTGTGCGCTGCATAGGTTGTGCTAAGTCAGCGACTTCATTGTCTCTTTCGCAGGACGGAGTGCTTAATTTCGCTGCATCGTAAAGGAGCTCCGTTTCCGCGTCTGCCGGAGGTCGGGCGTCGAGGCGAGTGCGATGACGGAGGACGGGCTGCTGAAGTGCCGCACAAGCGCGTTGGGTGCGCACGGCTGCGGGGTGAAGGAAGCGGAACTGACGTTTTGCTTGTCCTCTCTGTTGGCGCGACGCAGGACGCACTGTTGCACCCCCCTCCCCCCTTCGCTCTCCCCGCGTCGTCACGGAGCCTGGAGCTCGGCGACCGCGGCGCATGCGCCTGGTGTGACTGCGTGTACATGGCGCTGCTGGGGTGCCCATAACCCCCGCTGTCCCCTCTGCATCGGCCTACCCATCCACTCCTCCTCGTCTCCCCACACATCCCCCACCGCCTCTTCACCGCCTGCAGTCCTCGTCACGGACTTCTGGGCTTCTCTTCCCACTGCACCGCACGCACCCACTGCCGCACCACCACCCCACGTACCTGGACCCGCTCCTGCCCCAACACGTGCGGCACCCACCCACCTACAAAACACAAACACAAACACAGAGACACACCACGTCCGGCCACGCCGACCAAGCGCGCCCATGGAGGACAGTGCGGCGGCATTCCACAACTTCCCGTCGGAGGAGCGCGGCATCCTGCTGGTCAGCAGCTTCAAGCCGCTCTCCCTCCACGCGGCCGACGTGCAGGTGCGCCTCACCGGCTACGCCGCCACCGTCACTCTCTCCCTCGAGTACGTGAATGAATCGAACAAACTCGTGCGCGCCATCGCGGCGTACCCGGCCCCGGCCCCGTACCAGCTGCAGCGCACCACCCTGCGCGGCCCCATCCGCAGTCTCACCGCCGGCGTGTACGAGTCGGCAAGGCTGCTCAAGGCCGTGGAGGCGGGCAGCGCCCTCAGCACGAAGCCGCTGGTCGACACGCCCGTCATCGCGGTCGCGACGCAGGCCGTGCCGTGGGAGGTCAACCCCGGCGAGTCGATCCTCATGCAGGCGGTGTACCACGTCCCCATCCCTGCAGCGCACCGCACCGGTGAAATCGAGTTCGCGCTGCCCGCAGACCTGATCCCAGCGGTGCAGCGCCCGGTGGACGTGCAGCGGCACTACATGACCTTCCTCGACGCCCGCAGCCGGCTGCGCCACCTCACGCAGGCGGGCGGCAGCGTGCGCGTCTGCGTAGTGGCCCAGCTCTTCCTCCCGCTCCGCGGCGTGGTGACGCTGGAGAAGGGCGCCGCGGCGGTGGCAGATGTGGACGGCAGCGGCGCCAACGTGCAGGTGCAGTACAGCAGCGACGCGCACTTCACCCTCACCTACCAGGACGACCTGCCTGTCAAGTCGTACATGCAGCAGGCGCTGCGGCTGCGGGCCCCGGTGGCCGAGACGGCCGAGCCCGTGCGGCTGCACACCGTCGCCGCACCCACGCACGGCACCGCGGCGGCGGAGGGAGGCGCGGCGTCCGACAGCGCTGCCGCAGTGGCCGCGGCGATGGCGGTGACGATCGCGCCGGTGCTCGGCAGCTGCCCGAGCAACGCGGAGGTGATCTTCGTTATGGACGTGCACAGCGCTGCGCAGGCCGCGGAGGCCGCAGAGGCGATTATGGGGGCTGTCGAGTCCCTCCAAGGCACGGCCAACCGCGTCAATGTTATTGTTTGCCGCGACGCGCATCATGGCGGGCCCGTGGCGCTGCTGCCGGAGGGCGCCGTGCCGGCGACGGAGGTGCCGTATGACGCGATGCTCGCCTTTATGAAGGAAGAGGGCGTGCAGTCGCGTGTGGGCCCCGCACACCCCCGTGCCAGCACCCCCGTCAGCCTCCACTCCCCGCAGCTGCCCAGCGTGTTGCACGACGCCGTGGCCGGTCGCGGCGTCACCACCGCCGTGCCGCAGGGGTACGTGCGCAACGTCGTGGTGGTCTCCGACGGCGGCAGTCAGGCAACGGACGCGGCGGCGGTCGCGATGGTGTGCGACGCGGCCTCGAACAGCCGCGCGTGCCGCGTCCACGCGGTGGCGCTGGCGTCAAGCGCTGACCGGGCCGTGCTGGAGACGCTCGCGCAGACCGCCGGCGGCCGCTTCGCCTCCGCGGCCCGTGCGCCAGGGGCGGAGGAGACCGGCGGTGAGGTGGACGACGCGATTGCGGCGGTGCTGGAGGCCGCGGCGGTGCCGTGCCTCGTGGATCTGCGCACGAACTGGGACGTCACGCCCGCAGACGGGGGCACCGACGCCGCGGCAGCACCCGTACCGTCCTCCTCCTCGTCATCCTCTGCGCTGCGCATGGCGGCGAACATGGACGGCAGCGGCATCGCCTGCATCCCGCAAGGCACGCAGCGCCTTGTATACGGCGTCTTCACGACAGCCCCGGCGCAGGTCGCGCTGCACCTCTGCGGACGGGTGGGGGAGCGGATAGTCGAGTACACCGCCAGCACCGGCATCGCCCCCGCACAGGCCGCAGACGACGAGGCGCCTGACGCCGCGGCAGCAGCATCAGCTGCAGGTGGTGCTGGTAGTCGCGCGTCTGCGCCGCCGCCGCTCGTCACGGCAGCAGCTGCGGCTCGCATTGGATTCCTCACGCACGGCCTGCGCGCGACTACGGAGGCCGAGACGAAGGAGGTGACGGCGCTGTCGCAGGGGTACGCGGTGCCCTCGCCCTTCACGCTGCTGACGGATGGCCAGTGCACTGGGCCCGGCGGCGAGCACAAGCCCGGCGGCATCGTGCGCACGCCGTCGATGCAGACGGCCGTGCAAGTTGACGTCGCCCTGCGCACCCGCCGCACGGCACTGCACGCGGCCGCCGCGCTGCAGAGCGCCACGCATGCCGCGTAAAGGGTGAAGCGTGTGCGTCCGGCGTGCAGGCGAAAGAAGGCAGCGACGCGGTGCACGCGTGCGGGTGGCGATAGTTGCGGCGCCTCTGAGGCCGGTGGTTGTCAGACGGTGTTCATGTACATATAAGGTGACCTTGCTGCGTGGTCAAGACTGCATTTTGTGTGTGTGTGTGTGTGTGTGTTTACTGTGCTGTGTCGTATGTAGCATTCTCCGTGGCCGCCTCACCGATGCGCGCACATGCGACGTCCTGCATGTGTGTGTGTGTGTCGGTTGCGCATATCTGCAGTGAGAGCGGCCCTGTTCTGGTTCTCATCCTCCTCTGTCCAGCACCCCCCCCCTCCTCCCTCGTCTTGTCCGTGCGTCTCTGCGGCTCGCCGCCGACCACAGCAAGCAGTCCCCCCCCGCCCCGGGGTACTCACCACGCACACGCCCAGTTGTGACCGCGACGCAGACAGCCCCAACCACACACAAGACGTCAGGAGAGCGAAAGAAAACGTAAAGAGCACCGCGGGGGGCCCACTACAGCACCGCTGCGGGTGCCAGCACGGTGTACAACGCGGGGCTACGTGCGCGTCGGGGTGCACACCGAAGCGCATGCCACTCGCTTGCGTGGCCGCGCAAGCCTGCGTTGCCAAGAGACGCCGCGTGCCCTGACCGGTGCCTGCGTTTCCCCCTTCGCGTGTGTGCCCTTCCTCGTGCGATGCGGAGGAGCCGGGCACGCGGTGGGCGCAACTCCCGCATCCCACCGCAGCGTCTTCGCCACGTCATCCGATCCCCCCCCCCATCGACCTCTGACCTCCGCGCTTCCGAGTTGACTCCTCTCAGTGGTTGGCCCCCACGCACACCACCATCACAGTCCCCCCCCCTTCCGATCGAGCGCTCACCGGCACACGTCCGCTCACAGCCCTCTGCCCTCTCCCATCCCGTTCCTGCCTCCTGAGGCGCGGCCCGCTCTCCGGCCTTGCCGGCCTATAGCCGCGTGTGCCTGCACCCTCACCTGTGCCCTCGCCTCCCCCCCCTCCTGTACGGCAAGCGCGGATCTGTGTCTCTGCGTAGAGCACGCCGCCCAGCCCCCCCCCCATCCTATATCCTGTTACCTAAAGCGGCTGTGCTGTCGCCGCTGCGGTCCCTGCGTTGTCTGTTCTCGATCCTCCATCGCCCCACCCCCGCCGCTGTGCCTCCTCCCCTGTATCGGCCTAGCCGGCCTCCGCTCCCTCCCCCTCCCCCCCCCCTCCACCGCTCCCCTCTGCGTGTCTTCGCTCACGCGTGTGCGCTCCTCTTCAACTTCCCGTATCAAGTCCTTTGCTTCCCTATTCTTGTCGCATCTCTGCTGCTGCTTCCCTTGTCCGTGCTGTCTTCATATTGTTACCTCCGCGTGTCTGAGTGTGTGTGTGTGTGGCACACGCGCGGGTGAAGTTCCATCCCCGCACTTCCGCCCTCACCCGCCTCGCCTGCCCAAGTGTCGCTCTCTGTCCACCGCCGCCAACCCAACTGTAGGACAGTGCGGCGAGGCCCGCTCTCTCCCTCCGCGTCGCTTCCCCCGTCACCTTCCAACTCCCCTCCGCCGTCCGCTCCTCGCCCTTCTTCACAAATTTCGCACCACGATCGTAAGGAGATGCTCACTGGCAACGGCGGCGGCACGCACTACGGCACCAGCGGCAGCAGCGCCGCAGCATCCACCGCCGCGTCCGCTGGTGCTGGTCGCCGCACCTCGAGCAGCGACGCGCCGACGCAGAAGAGCAACCCCGGCGTCAGCGCCTTCCCGGAGGACGACCTGCACGACGTGGACCGCACCGTGGGCGATCAGCTCCGCCAGTCCTTCCACTACGCGACGTACGTGAAGGCGCTCTTCCTCGTGTGGATACCCACGATTGTGGTCGCCGTCGACGCCGTGGCCACGAGCGCGGCCACCGCCGCCACCCCCAGCCCCGGCTACGCCACAGAGGACAGTCCGACCTCCGTCACGCTCCTCCTGCCGCTCTCCAGCTGGCACGGCAACGTCCTCTTCTGGTGTGCCCTAATTCTCACCGTGCCCACCACGACGCTGATGATCGAGTACGTGGAGGACCTCGTCGTGCGGCATGACAGCCTTGCCCTCGGCATCGCCGTCAACCTCGTCGCCGAACACGCCGCGGAGCTCATCTTTGCCTTCATCTCCATGGCGCACTCGAAGCGGTCGCTGTGCTGGGTGAAGCCGATGCTGCAGGGCTGCATCCTGCTCAACCTGCTCGGCGTGCTCGGCACCTCCATCCTCTCCGCGCCGCTGACGGATGGCACCTCCGTCGACCTCGGCATCTCCTCGTGGACGGCCTTCAGTCCGAGCGGCCTCGTCTTCTCCACGGTGGTGTTCCTCCTGCCCACGATGTACAGCGTGACAGTGGTGAGGCCCGACGCCCTCGACCAGCTGCGCCGCCAGCACATCGCGGCAAAGCACGTGGAGGAGAAGCAGACGTACAACATGCTCTTCGTCTCTCGCATGCTCGCCGTTGGCGTGCTAGTGATCTATGTCCTGTACCTGTGGAAGGTGGTGCGGTCCAACAGCAACTACTACGCCGCGTCCGACAACCCCAACGCGCCGTCGAGCCTCGTCTACGCGCTGCAGTACCGCGAGCGGCTGAGCAGCACGCAGGAGGTCGACCTCGGCAGCCGCTACTCGCAGCGCTTTGCCATCACGGGTGCGCTGATGTGTTTGAGTGCTCTGGGGGTGCTCTGCTACGTGCTCGTCGCGACGCTGCCGGCGGCCAAGACGACCACGCCGGTGCCGCTGCCCTTCACACTCGTCATACTCCTTCCGTGTGTCTTCGAGGCGGGCAGCGCGGCGGCGTCGGTGCTGATGGCGCAGGCGGGGCGGCCCGACATCGGCGCCGGCATCGCCTTCGCCTCCATCGTGCACGTGTACATGTTTGTGCTGCCGGTCGTCGTCCTGGCCGGCTGGGTGGTCCTGCAGGCGCCGCTCGAGCTCTCCTTCCACCCCTTCCTGGTGTGCTGCTGCTTTGTGTCGGCACTGGTCGTGGCGCAGGTGATGTCGTCGAACCGCGTGCGCTGGCTGGAGGGCGGTACGCTGGTGGCGCTCTACGCCCTTATCGTGTGCATCTGTCTTCTCGGCCGATGGCACCTCTGCATGCGCTCCGGCTTCTACTACAGCTGAGGGACGCGGGGCCGGGAGGCGACATGCCGACGGTGTTCAGCTACCAGCCTGCACGCGCGTGCAGGTGCGTGTAGGTGCAACACGACCATCGATGTGTGCGCATATCCGAGTGTGTCTGTCTGTGCCTGTGTGAGTGCGTGTGTTTGTGTGCACGAGTGTGTACGTGTAGGTGTGTACGTCCGTTCGATGTGGCGATGTGTGCGGGCCGCTGCGCGTGATACACGATGACGATGGAAGCCCACAGAACGAAGCACGCGCACATTGTGTGCGTGAAGGTGTGTCGAGTCCGTGGTCGCAGTGCAAACGCGGGGTGGCCGGAAGCGGCTCACGTGCGAGGGGGGTGGGCCCACGGCTCGCGCAGGCCGATGCAGCTAGACGCGCTGACGCGCAGCGGGCCCCTCGCCACCGCATCGTCCTGTTTTCCCTCACCAGCTGCTTCGTGTGGCGGAGCGGCATTCGCGTACACGGTAGTCGTCGCGTGTCACGGCACTTGCAGCGCGCCCAGTCCGCCTCTCCCTCTCTCTCTCTGCGTCGAGGGTTCATCTCTTCGGGTCGTCTCCCCCCCCCCTCGAAAACCACTTTGATGCCAACACACACACACACACGTACACACGTACACACACACACGTACACACACAAATACGCCGACGTGAATAGCCTGCACGAAGCAGGGGACTGTGCCACGCCTCTTCCGCCTCTCCCCACGCATATCCGCCTACACTCTCTTCGCGTTTTGTTTACTTCTCTCTCTATCTCTCCGTAGTTCATCAGCTGCATTGTCGTGCCGATGTTGCCGAGTGGGCTGGACGAGCAGTTCCTGCACCGCTGCTGCGTGCAGCTCTCCGCCCCCCTTGCCGACCTCACCGTGCTGGGCACGGAGCAGGCAAACGCGGTGCGGTTTGCGAGGCAGCACGCCACTTCGCACCCGCGCGAGCTGGCCCGTGCGCTTGTGTGGCGCGTGGTCGACAGCGCCGACGACACGCTCGACCAGTCGGTGAACGAGGATCGAGCTGGCGCGTGGAGTGTGCTCACGTCGGTCGTGGCCGAGTGCGGGGACGCCACCAGCGAGGTCTTCCGCAGCTCCGTGGGCGACCAGCTCGCCGGGCTGCTGCCGTACCTCGTCGGCTACCGCTGGGGCACATCGGTGCGCAGCGCACAGGAGGATGGACTGCGGTACAACGCTGATCTCGTGCTCAACTACGACAAGGTCGTGCCCGCGTCGCTGATCAACGGCTTCAATGCGCGCAGCGTCGATGTCCACGCTGTCGCGGCGATGCAGCGGCGCTACCGCAAGCTGCTCGCAACCTGGAAGGCGGTCTGGCGGCCGGACCTCTATCAGACCCTCAAGGACATGGTCAAGCGGGCCGAGGCCAGCGGCAACTTCCTGCCCCCGATGGCCGAAGACGCGCTCGTGGTGCCGTCCGCGTACCGGGAGAGCCTGTGGCGGCTGCGTCGCACGGCGCCGCGGCCGAGCATCGCGCTGACGCTGCTGCGCAACTACGGCTGGGCCATGACGCCCGTGCCGCGCGAGAACAACAACACGGTGCGGGCCCCGTCCTACACGCTGCCCACCACCGAGGCGGAGCTGCGCCTGCTCGACCCCTCGATGCACCCGACGGTGTTCCGCTGGCTGAAGATCCTCGTGCAGCGCCGCGGTGGCTGCGCGGCTTGCGACAGCTGGGACCACACAGGGGCCCGCTGCCTGTGCGAGAACCCGTTCTGGCGCTCGCCCAGCGACGAGAGCGGCACGAAGACGCACCGCGCGCTGGTGGCGACCGCAACGGGCGGTGCGGCGCTGCCGATGCTGTCTTATGTGCAGGCGGCCCACATCCTTTACGCCGCGAACCTGCGTCTGCCCCTGCGCGTGCCGGAGGTGCTGGACGCGGTTACGCGGCTGATCCGTGATGAGAAGCCGTACGAGGAGCTGCTGGGCGCCTTCGACGCGGTGCGCGGGGCCGTGACAGGGCCGCGAGAGCGGCACGCCCTGTGGCGCCACGCGTCGTACCAGCTGCTGCCCTCCAAGACGGTGTTCGGCAAGCCGCACGACGACGCCTTCAGTCCGTGCATGCAGAAGATCCACCACCTCTTCGCCGGCACCCGCCGCTTTGGAGAGTGGGAGCTCCTGCGCGATGCCGTGGACGTGCTCGACGTGTGCTTCCGCCGCAGCGACCTGCCCACGCAGGCGCGGCACCACCTCGATGAGGTGCAGGCGACCGCGTCCTTCTTCTTCTGCTTGGTGGACGGCTCGCTCGCCGCGAGCTTTAACCCCGCGACCTACGCGCGTGTGCCGGAGGAGGTGGAGGCGCTCGCGGTGTACAAGGACAACCTATGCCGGGTGTGCCTGCAGCCCTTCCACACCGCCGTCACGTGCCCGCAGGTGCGCGAGGACGAGGAGGCCGAGCACCGCCGCCACATCAGCGGCTCGAGCGCGACGAGCCCGGTGGTGGAGGAGTGGGACCTGCAGGTGGCGCGGCGCGTGCTGGAGGACAGCGACTGCCTGTTTATGAAGTACCCCGCCGAGGCCCACCGCCTCGGCGCCGCGATGGAGCACATCGACGGCGACGACCGGCCGGCGAAGGACTTCCGCAAGGCGGAGTTGCAGCTCGCCGTGAAGCTCATCCACGAGCGGCGCGTGCCGGTGTGCGCGGAGTGCAACCTCACGGGCCACACCCTGCGCAACTGTGAGCGCCGCGCGTACCGGGCGCTGAAGGCGGAGTCGCTGCTGCCGGTCGACGTACGGCTCAACCCGCGCGTGCTGCGCGAGTGCCTGCGGCGGTACACCTCTGCGGATGCTGCCTACGCAGAGCTGCAGGATGCGCAGGACATGTACGGCCGCGGCGCCAACCTGCTGCCGACGGCCTTCGTGCGCGCGGTGCGGGAGATGGACGACGCCCGTATTCCGCTGGCCGCCGCGCGCTACGCAACCGACACGGTGCAGAGCTTTCTGCTCTTCAGCAACTCCACCGACCTCCTCCAGCACCTGCGCCAGCTGCGCGAGGGCCGCTTTCCGGAGGTGTGCATCTTCTGCGACTCGCTGCACCACCGCAGCGAGGACTGCTCGCAGTGTCGCGAGGACGAGCGGGCCTACCTGCGCGAGCTGCGCCGCACTGGACTCACGCTGTGGACGTATCTGCAGCACCGCGACGTCTACGACCAGCTGCTGCCAACCGATTACACTCGCGGCAAGGAGAGCGTGCTGGCGCTGGTGGAGCAGCTGGAGGCCGACTACCGCCCCGGCGGCGTTGGCCGCTCTCGCTTCTTCAAGGACAACGACCTGCCCAACATGACGCCGGGCTCGCTGATGGCCAACACATATGCGTCCATCACGGACACCCCGACGCAGTCGCAGTCGCAGTCGCAGGCGGTGCCGGAGGCCGCGGCGCGGGAGGCGTCGCAAGCCGCAGCAGAGACGACTCCGCTCGCCGAGCTGCTCGGGGCGGCAGGGACTGAAGGGGATGAGGGCGATGCGCTGTCGCCCTCTGCGGAGGTGGCCACTGCGGGGGGTGACGCGGCGCAGGCGCTGGCGCCGCAGAGGGCCCCAGCGCCCCCGGTGCTCCACGAGGAGCCGGGGGCGGCGTCATCGGCGTCGCCGCTCGAGAGCCCAGGTGAGAAGCGCGCGCGCAGCGAAGAGGATGAAGGCGTCGGCGGGGACGGCGCGGAGGTGCCACCGACGGGGCGGGCGCGTGTCGATCAGGATGTGCAGTAGTCTGGCATATGCCTCCGCTGGCTGGCCGCGCGCTGCCGGTGGGCCTGTCAGCGTGCGTTTGCGCCTCATTAAGGCAAGTGGGGGAGCGCTGAGGGCGGCATAGAAGGGGCCGCCATCGCGGCGCAGCGGTGAAGGTCCCGCTCACCCACACGCATCTCTTCTCTCTTCCCCGCTGTGCTGTAGCTTTCTGCTAAGGTGCTGAAGCAGTCGTACGAGTGGCACCCGTGCGCACGTGTGTATGTGCGTGTGTATGTGAGAGTGTGTTTACGCGTGTAAGTGTGTTTGTGTGTTCTTCTTGCCTTGTCGGCGCCGGTCCTGATGCGGCGGGGACGTGTGCAACGCGAACAAGACGACGACTGGGTGATTCCTTCTTGTGCTGCGGCCGGACTCGACGCTGTGCCTTCGTCCCCAGTGTCGTCATCGGCCTGCACTGCTTGTCTGCCCGCCTCGAGGGAAGATGCGGTGATGTGTGTTGTTAATACGGTGAGGCATTTTGGTACTCGGTGTGCGTATGTGTGTGTATGTATGTGTGTGTGTGTGTGTGTCGCTGGGCACGCACTCTGTCTGTGACCTCGCTCCCCTCCCCTCCTCTGGCTGTTGACGACCTCGTCCGGTCTCCCTGCCTGACACGTGTGCTCGCGTGTGTGTGCGTGTGTGTACGGTGGCTCCGCGCTAACCTCCTCGACCAAAAAGACTCCAGCTCACTCGCGTGTCGCATTGCGTGCAGCGCCACCCGCGCCGTGCTCTGCGCACATTCCCCGTGCGCTGTGTATCCTCGCGCACGTCGGGCTCCGCGGAGTCGAGGTGCAGGCCGGCAAGCTGATGTCTTGGGTGTGTGTGTGTGTGTGTGTGTGTGCTTGAGGGTCTCCGAGTGCGTGTCTGCGGAGGGCTGCGCCGGTGCCTTCCACCTCCGTGCCGCCGTGTCCATCGGAGTGGAGTGGGGGCGCTGCCACCCGCGCCGCCTTCTTTACGCGTTGCACCGCGTATGCCCGTGGGCCTCTGTCTGCCCCCCCCCCCCTCCCTCCTCTCCCACTCGTCCCTCCTTGCTTCTCTGTTGGACCACTGACTCCTCTCCAGTACTGCTTAAGAGCCACGGCGACACCCACGCATACACACACACACGCACACACGTGTGAGCCCGCAAAGACGCTCTATTGCGCGTTTGCGCTTCACTTCACTGGCTTCAGCCGACCGTTGTACGAGGAGTCGCGGCTGCGCTTCAGTGCACCTCCACTTCCATCCCCAGCCACCACACCCTTCTCGGGCACACACCCCCTCCCTCCCCGTTCTTACTGGGACGTATTGTCTAGTTGAACCTATACACGCGCGTACACGCGACCCGCGCCCTCTATACGTCGTGCCGCTCCCCACTCCCACCCCCACTCCCGCCCCAACCTCCTTTACCTCATCCCCCTCTGTCGCCTCGCCCATCAAGAACACGCACACATGCACAAGAAGCTGCTGCTGTTCGGTGGCACGGGGTTTGTGGGGTCGCTCGTGGCGCAGAAGGCGCTCAGCCGCGGGTACCGCGTCGTAATCGCGACCCGCGGCGGTGCCCCTCCGCTCGGCTCCCCGATGGACTCGCTCGCCAAGCGGGTGCGCGAGGTCGGGGGGCCGGCGGCGGGCCGCGAGTCACTCAGTATCCACGAGGCGGCCGCACCGCCCGCGGCCTCGTCAACAAGCGACGCGTCCGCGCGGCCGACGGCGGAGCAGCTGACGCGCATGGCGTACGAGGCGGACGAGGAGGGCGCGCTGGAGTTTGTGAGCATCGATGGGAGCAGCCGCGATCAGGTGTTGCACTTCCTGCACGACCACCCCGATGCGACGGGCATCGTCAACGCCGTGGGTCTGCTGACGCGCGACTACGACGACGCGCGTCAGGTCAACGGCGACGTCATGGCGAACATCGCCGCAGGCGTGTTTCACCCGAAGCTCGCGAACGCCGTGCAGAAGGTCGTGTACGTGTCGGCGGAGCCCTACAACTTGTATTCGCGCCGCATCCTGGGCAGCAAGCGGCTTCTCAAGGGGTACTTCCACGGCAAGCGCATCGGCGAGAAGGCCGTGCTGGACAACCTGGGAAAGCGCGGGGTGGTGCTGCGGCCCAGCTTCATCTACGGCACTCGGCACGTCCTCCTCACCTCCGCCGCAAGCCCTAACGCCGTCAGCACGCTCTCGCTGCCGCTGGGCTGGATCGGGCTGCCGCTCGACAAGCTGCTGACCGCTGTTGGCGGGGGTAAGCTGCTCATGCCGCCGGTGAACGCGGACGTGGTGGCGGAGGCGGCGGTGCGGGCAGTGGAGTGGGCGAGACTGCCAGACAGGGACGTGCACGGAGTCTGCGACGTGTACCGCATGCACGAGATCTGCAACGCAGACGACCCGACGGCGCCGGCCGCCGCGCCGCGCTCTTGACGACGGCGAAGTACTCGAAGACGGACGCGATGCGGCGTGGGAGGCGTCCGGACGGAACGGAACGGGACAGGACGCCGCCCACGCGCCTCCACATCGAGCATGTGTTCAGTCTCGCTCACACACACACAAGCACACCAACACCCACACAACGCCGCGCGCAGGTGAGTGCACGACCCACGTGCGGGCGCAATGTCGATACTCGGAGGATGAACACGCGCGGCGGTCACTTGGCCTATGTCTGCGCCCTTCGCGGGCAGCAGCGCTTGTGGACCGTACACACACACACACACGCAGGCGAAGCGTCCGCCCGTGTGCAGGGGTGCGAGACGGCGCTATGTGGTCCTCCGCCACGGCGGGAGAAGCCCATCGGGAACGGGTCTGCGACTGCGCGGCTGCCCTGTGTGCCGTGCCACACTCGCCGATTCGCGCCACTCCTCTTCACACTCCTCCCACTCTCTCCGTCCCATTCTCCGGCGCCGTGGACACTCGCAAGTAGCAACTACACAGCTGCAGAGCCGCGCCCTCTTGCTCGTTCTCTGCCCGCCCTCAACCGCAGCGTACTCGCACATCCACAGCAGCGCCGCACTGCCACTGCCCCTCTGCCCCCTCCCTCTTGCTCGCTCCTACGCCTGCACACGGCGCGGCTGCTGCCACCCCACCTCAGATACTCACACAGGCGCGCCTCGCTCGCCTCCGCATGCCGCTCGCATCGCCTGCCGCCCAGCCGGCGTTGACGGTGATGCGGCGCTGGCACACGACCGCCCCCATCGTGGCACGTCTCTGCCTGCGACGCCGCCGCCCGGGCCTCGTCGCTTGTGCCGCCCCGTGCCTGGAGAGCACCGCACGCCGCTGCCTCTCGCAGCAAGCGAGCCGCTGGCTGGATAAGCTCCGCTACGGCGCCGACGACGCACCGGCGCTGGGATCGTGGGAGAGCGCCTACGAGGACGACGCGATGGACACCCGCAAGCTGTACTGCAAGGCGCTCGTGCACGCCTCGGGGGGCAGCCGACTGGCGCGGGACTGGATCGCCGGCTGCGCCGCCCTCACGAGTCCGGACCCCTCGCTCATCTACACGGCCCTGCAGCACGACGCGACGGAGGCAGACGTGCAGGAGCTGCGGGAGCACTTCCTGCACCGACTGCTCGCACACAACAAGGACACCAACGCGTCGGGCGACAGGGACGTGGACGACGAGGAGCGGGAAGAGGACGAAAAGGAGCCGGAAAGCGAATTTGTCCCCCCGAACGAGCAGCCCGCTGACGCGCCGGCCGTCAACGCCGACGGTGCTGACGCCGCAGCGTGTTCTTCATCGCCTGCGGCGCCGCCGTCGCCCGAGGCGGTTCGGGAGGCGGAGCACCTGCTGCTGCAGCACTCCGCAGAGGTGCGCTGCTTCATGTACGACGCCATGACGGCGAGCCTCTTCCACAGCAACAACGACCTGCGCACCGTTGAGGTGGCGCGACGGCACACGTTCGGGATCGGCGCGGCGCTGTTCGGTCTGACCTACGACGACCTGACGGCGCTCTGGCGGGTTGTCGAGGCGGAGCTGCTGCTGAAGAAGGAGAAGATTAAGGTGCTGGGGCAGCCGTGGGGAGAGTGAGGCAGGGCAGGTCGTCGACGCACCTTCCCTCCCCCCCTTCCCTTCGCCGCCACGTCGTCGCTGTTGCGGCGGTGTAGCGGATCGGTTGAGTTTCGTCGCCGAATTGGAAGTGGGCATTGACGTGTTGACGGGTGCTCTTGTACATGCGCAGTGATGTGTTGGTGAGTGGGTGCCCTGCTGCTTCTCTACTCGCTTGACGCTACACCGCAGACCCCGCATAGTCGTGCCCACAATTGCGCTCCATCTTTGTGAAGGTGATCGACCCTGTCTGAGTGCACCGCGCACACAAGCGAACACACTTCTCCTCTACTCAGTAGCGTCCTGCGTGTGCAGTCCGCTATTGCCAAGCGCGCCTCGTGAGCGGGCGGAGGGGAAGGCGGCTCGAGACGCGGCATCCTCCGCGCAATGAACGCTCGCGACCATGCCGCCCGTGGTGTATCTCCTAGCCCGAACCCCGAACCCCCCACCCCCCCCCCTGCCCGGCCCGGCCCACCTCACCATCACCCAACTCTGCTTTCCCGCCTCTCCGCAGTCGAGAACTCACTCTCCGCCAAACACGCACTCTATACACACACCACCTCCACCTCCACCACCTCCACCCCCCTCGGTCCTCCCACCCTGTCACCGCAAGCCCAACGTCGCCACCACATCGACCTCCGACCCAACGCACGGAGCACCTCTCAGCACACCTCTCTAGACACCAACACTTCCGTGTTCCCACCTGCCGTGTGCGTCACCTCGTCGCCCTTTTCTCTCTCTGTCCATCCGCCATGTCGCACCGTTACGACTCCCGCACGACGACCTTCTCGCCGGAGGGCCGCCTGTACCAGGTCGAGTACGCCGTGGAGGCCATCCAGCAGGCCGGCACCGTCATCGGCGTGTGCACCAAGGACGGCGTCGTGCTCGCGGGGGAGAAGATGGCGCCGCACCCGCTCTTCGACAGCGAGAACTTGCAGGACAGGAACACCAGCGGCGAGAAGGTGTACAAGGTCGCCGAGCACATCGGCTGCAGCGTCGCCGGCGTCACCTCGGACGCCTTCGCGCTGCTCAACTACGCCCGGCTGACGGCGGCGCGCCACCAGTACGCCTTCCAGGAGCCGATGGCCATCGAGGATCTGTGCCGTACCCTGTGCGACGAGAAGCAGCTCTACACGCAGTACGGCGGTGTGCGGCCCTATGGCGTGTCCTTCCTCCTCGTCGGCTGGGACCGCTACTACGGCTACCAGCTGTACTCGACGGAGCCGAGCGGGGACTACAGCGCGTGGAGTGCGTACGCGATTGGGCAGAACGACCAGGTGGCGCAGTCGCTTCTCAAGAAGGACTGGAACGAGAACATGAGCCTGCAGGACGGCATGCTGCTGGCGCTGCGCGTGCTGAGCAAGACGATGGACACGGCGAAGATCGACGTGAACCGCGTCGAGGTGGCCGTGCTGCACAAGGTGCCCGCCGCCTCCACGGACAAGCTGCTGGACCCCTACAAGCACCACCCCAAGAGCACCGCGCAGTTCCACATCCTCGCCAACAGCGAGCTCAAGCCGCACGCCGAGCGCGCCGACAAGGCCCGCGAGGCGGAGGAGCAGGCGGAGGCGGAGCGCGAGCGCCAGCATGAGCAGGCGCTGGAGTCGTAGGGCTCGGCGATGCAGTGAGCTGCGGTGCGCGCGGCGCTCTGCGTATCCCTGCGGACGCACTCACGCCCAAACACTGAAGCGCGGTGGTCGTGCTGCGCCACGTAGAATCCCCTGCCTCCCCATCTCTCTGCCTCCTGTGCGAATGGGGGTGCCACGCGCACGGTGTGGTGTTGCACGACAGATGCGTCGTCGCGGTGGGCGCTGCGTGCGTGAATAGAGAGTGCCGCCTGCTCGCGAGTGCGGGTGTGGCTGTGCGAGTGTGTGGGGGAGGGGAAGGGGGAGGGGCGGGTCGTGCAGTGCCGTACTCCCCATACACAGCGGCGCCGCACGACCCCCGCACGCACGCGCGCACCCACGCACAGCACCGCCACTATCGTCAGCGTGCATCGTCGCCACGCTCACAGACACACACACACACACACACTCCCACTCCTCACCTACGGGAGAATGAAGACAGGCACGTGCAGTTGCTGTGTGCATGTTTGCGTGAGGGAGTGGCGTTGGCTCGGCGCTTTCTCACCTTCTTCACCCCACACACGCACGCACGCACACCCCCTCGAAGATCCCAGAATGTGAGAAGGACGCGTGCCGCAGTTTGTCCTCAGGGGTGACGGTGGTGGCTTCCATCCGAGGCCGTTTGGATGTACGCTGCGTGGTGAGGGCGGCCGTGCCGCTGGTGGCGTTCCGCTGGTGCTCAATTGTGTCGCGGGTGTTCGCTTGTCTTTTCTATTTGAGTGCTGCGAGGCGCACCGCGGTGCGCTGGTGATGTGACGGCGGCAGAAGCGTCTCCCTGCCTCCCTTTCCCCCCCCCCCGTGTGTGTGTGTGGGAGGGGGCGGAGGAAGGTTGCTGGTGTTGTTCTAGTTTCGGGTGTGAAGGTGATGCAGATGAGAACGCACTGACCAGCGTCTTGAAAACCAGAAGTCCAGGATTGAACAATTTGCCGCTGCTCACCATCTCTCCCTCTCTGCGTGTGTGCGGAGTTGGCGAATAGGGCTGCGGTGCTGACGGCGAAAGCGGAAGCGTCGCTATCGTATCCGTGTGAGTGCGTGACACGCGTGCCTCGCAGTAGACCACCGAAGAGGTCGCGTGTGCGCGATGAACAGATGCTTCCCATGAGCACCCGCATGTGGGCGCCTCAGTGTCGCTGCCCTTTCTCCACGCGGTGTGTCGCGGTCGTGACGCATGCCGTGCCGTGTTGCCTTTCTCGTCGTCGATGGACGCCTCCGCGTCTGCTCGCCGAGGTGCAGGCACGCACACACAGACTGCACCTCAGGCTTGCGCGTCCTTCAACCCGCACCTCGTCCTCAACCTTAACATCTCCGTGAACCCACTCTCCCCTCCCCCTCACCCCTTCGTCGCTCACACACCAACACACACACACACACCAACACACACACACACACACACCAGCATCCACACTCAGTACAACAACGTCCACCCTCCCTCCCGCCATCTCCATCTTGCCTTCGCTCTCTTTGCCTTCCCCCCCCCCCCCCGACCCCCGACCCCTAACCCACCCTAAACCTCGCGACCCCCTCCACGTCGAACTGGTGCTCCGCCTCGGAGCCGTTCCCCGCGGACTCCGGCCTCCATCCCTCTTGCTCTCTCCCTCAGACTGCGCGCGTGGGCTACACCGCTGCCTCCCCTCCCACGTTCGTCGCATCCACTGCCTGCACGCACCTTCAGAAGCGTCGAGTGTCCCTCGTTTGTCCACCTCTGCGGCTGGCCAGCGTCGCCCCCCCCGCCCCCCGCCACACACATCCCCGTTGCCACCGTCTTGTGCTGCGGCCCCTCGACATTTTCTCTTTTGCCACCCGCTGCTGCAGGTCGTGCGTGCGTCCCTGCCTCTCTCCCTCTCTCTGCCTACTGCTCACCCCACTTCACGCGCTGCACACACACAAACACACACACACACTGAGGTTGAACGGATACGGCAGGCCCCCCTCCACTTCTTTCCTCCTCTGCCTCTGTTCTTTGCGCTACTTGACGCCCGCTGCACCGGCTGCGCCTCGGTTGCGGTGTCCCGCCCCGCCTTCTCCGTCGCCATTTTTCAAGCCTCCTCGTCGCTCACCTCTCTGCCTTTCTTGAAGCCGTTCCCCAGCCGCAGTCCGGCACGCGTGTCTGCGCCTTCGCACGACACGGCATCCACCTAAGCGACGTCAACGCCCCCTTAACGCCCCACCAACCAACCCCCCCCTCCTCGCCATCTCGCACGCTCTTGGCACGGCTTGTCACGTTCGCGGATTCGTTATTCCTTCTCCTTCGTCTCGGTACGTGAACACCACTGACGCGCGCCTCTCCTGCAATTTCAAGAACCTTCGCCCCACCCCACCCCACCGCACCCCCCCCCCTCACTCCTCGACGTCCCACCTCCGCTCCTGTACCGACTTCTCCCACCGTCCCCTCCCCCTGTGCCGCTCCCGCAGCCTCGTGCCGTCCCTACGCTCGTCTCCTCTCTTCCACCTCACGGCACCGTCGCCTCCGCCCTGCTTCGCATCGGCGTGTGTCTTCCGACTTCTCCCCCCTCCCCCCCTCCCCGCCTGTGGCTCCGCTGCACGTGCCTCTTCCTCTTCCCCTTCTTCATCTGTTGCAGCGCAGACACCTCGCACACACACACGCCCTTCACCAAGTCCCGCGCCTCCCCTCCTCCTCCTCCTCCGTGATCCCCAGCCCAAGTGGGAAGGTAATGCGTCATGTCCGCGAACGCAGTGGCACTGCAGCGGACTGCGACGGCAGCCATCATGCAGCGCCAGCAGGAAAAGACTTCAGCAGCCTGAACGGCATCGCGATGGGTGAGGACTGCGCCGCCTCTGCCAGCGGAGGCGCAGACGACGGCATGAGCTCGCCCCTCGCCGGCTCGGCGACGGGCAAGGGCGGCAACCCGACACGGCGCCACGTGGAGGTCCTCTTCCATCCCGAACTGCGTCGCACCAAGGAGGTGATCCGGCGCCCGGACTGGGTGCGCCGCGCCGGCGAGGGCGTGGCCCACCGCGGCTCCCTCAGCACCGTCGCCCTCTTCGGCATCATGTTTGCCAACTGCGTCGGCGGCGGCTACGGCTTCGAGGACGGCATCGGGTCCGCCGGGCCGCTCATCACGCTGATCGTGTGCGCCCTGCTGCCATGGATCTGGGCCTTCCCAACGGGCCTCGCCGTGGCGGAGCTGTCCACCGCCGTGCCCAGCAACTCCGGTGTGCTCATGTGGACGAACGCGGCCTTCCCGCCCTTCATCTCCTTCATGTGCATTCTCGCCACGATCTTCATCACGTTCATCGGCAACGCCACGTACCCGAACCTGACGGCCGAGTACGCCCAGCAGCTGGGCGACCTGAAGGCGGGCCCGGTGGCCGGCGTGAAGGTGGCCGTCGTGGTGCTGTGCTGCGTGCTGAACTGCGTCGGCGTCGAGATTGTGGGTGGGTCTTCCATTATCCTCTGCTCCATCACGATTCTGCCGTTCATGCTGCTGGTGCTGATCCAGCTCTTCTCCAGGGGCTTCAACAAGGCGGTGCTCTACGTGGATGTGAAGAATGTGCAGTGGGCCGACTTCTTCTCCATCATCAGCTGGAATTACGCCAACATCGAGAACGCCGGCGCCGTCGTCGAGGAAGTAGCCAACCCGCGGCGCGCGTTCCCGAAGGCGATGGTGATGTTGATGCTCAGCACCTACGTCGGCTACGTGATGCCGATGTTGGCGGGGGTGAGCGCGATGGGGGTGGGTCAGGACTACAGCCACTGGGTGGCGGGGCACTGGCCCGAAGTGGCGAAGGTAATCTCAGGGGACTGGCTCAAGTACCTGCTCTTCGCCGGCGCCATGCTCAGCGGCATCGGCTTCACGCTGACGAGCATGTGCTGCACCAGCCGGCTGCTGGCGGGCATGGGGACAATGCAGATGTTCCCTAAGAAGGTCTCGCGCGTGATCGGGTACTACCACCCCCGCCTCGGCACCCCCATCCCAGCCATCATCATCAACTCGGTTGTCACCCTCGTCTTCAGCGTCAGCCTCGACTTCACCAGCGTCGTCTCGCTGTGCCAGTCCATCTACTGCCTGCGCATGCTGCTCATCTACGCGTCGCTCATCAAGCTGCGCATCGACTACCCCAACCTGCCCCGACCCTACGCGTTGCCCTTCAACACGTGGAAGACCACCTTGATTCTCCTGCCCGCTGCCATCTTCTCGCTCATGGCCTCCATCGTGTCCGCCATGACGTCGCTTGCGATTGGAATGGCGCTGGTGGGGTTCGTGGTGGTCGGCAGCGGCATCTCGTGGGTGTACTGCCGCGTCTTCGCCCCCAACGGCTTCCAGGGCGTCATTGTGCAATGCGAGGTGTCCTCAGGCGACGACGTGGACGGCGGCGAGCGGGGAGGCGGAGCGGCGGGGGCGGCAAACGGGGCCCCGGAACGGGCCCTCAGCGAAGGCGTCTTCTACGTGGACGACCACGCCAACGGCGATGAGCCCGTGGATGACTTGCTGCTGGGCGTGCTGCCGCTGCCCACCGCCGCCGCGGCGGAGAACGGGGCCGCCAGCTCGCCACGCCGCCTGCTCCACGGCGCCGTCGACCGCGACTCCGTCCACAGCCGCGCGGGGGAGGAGATGGTGGAGATGGAGTACATGGTGCGCGAGGGCGACCACCTCACCAACGCGACGTACGTGAGCGGCAACAGTCGCTTTGCGGCCGCGGCGGCGGCGGAGGGAGGGACGTCGATCACCACCTCGCCGACGCGGAGCTACGCGCCGTACGGTCGCCAGGGGCACGCTCGAGCCGGCAGCGGTCCGACGATGCGCCACCGCCGCCGCACGCGCAGCCTCGGCGCCAATGGTGGAAGCAGCCGCTACGCGTCCGCGGCGAGCGGCGCGGAGGAGAGCGACTACGACCTCGACGCGGCCACCGCAGACCGCAGCGGCAGCCGGCCACGCTCGCCGGCGAGTGGGCTGCAGACGCCGGAGGAGGGGCGGAGTACGCGGAGCGCTGGTGCCGCAGCTCCGTTCCACCCCGCGGGACACAACGCCGTGTGAGCGCGGAGGAGAGCGAGTGCGAGTGAAGGACGGCGAACGCAGACACACGCACGCACACACCCACCGAGAGCCCGCCTGATGGCAGGCCGTCCGGTCGCCGCGCTGCTTCGCCTCTCCGTCCGCTGACGCGGCGCTCCTCTGTGCAGGTACCCTTCTCCTGACCCCCACCACACCGCCCGCCCACCTCACCACCCCCCCCCCTCAAACACACACACACACACACTCCATCCTTGATCTCTGTCACCTCGTTCACCCCTCTTCTCGTTTTCGTTGTACGGCGGCCTCCCACCGATACCCTCGCCCCTCCACTTTCTCCTTTGCTCACGGTGCTTCTGAAGTTGGACGTGCGTGGGAGAGGAGGAGGCGAGGGTGGGCAGGGCAGGCTCTGGATCTGGCGGAGTGCGTGGGTGCGCACGCAACTCCTGCACACGCTGCACGTATCAGTGGAAGCGGCGCCATACGCCCCCCCCCCATCGCCGCCGCACGTTCACTTGGCCAACGCCACTCTCTTCAACTTCTCAGTGTCCTTTGTTTCTCCTTTTCCTGACTTCTCGCATGCTCTTCCTCCACGCGTACCGCCCCCCCCCCCTTCACGTGGTCCGCCCACCCGCACCCATCACTCCACCTTCCTAAACCTGTGTGTGACTGTGAGTGTGTGTGTGTGTGTGTCTGTTGACAGTTCATACGCGGCTGGTGCGTGCGCAGGGCCCCCCGGCCTCCCCGCTCACCGCGCCCTCGCCCTGCTCTCCCCCGCTCGGAGGCCCCTTCCGCGCCGCCCCCGCGCCCTGCGCACCTTCCCTCGCCCATGGCAACCTCGCATCGGCCACTGCAACTCCGCCCCCCCCCCCCGCCCCTCCTCCTTCTCACGCCCCACAGTGCCGCTCGATACCCCCGCACCAGGCGCGGACACTTACCACACTCCGCGCCGCTCCACCTCCTTCCGGCCCCCCCCCCTGCACGTGCGTGAAGGCACTGGCGCAGCTGCGCCAAGCGCGTGTTTGTAGAGCGTCCCCCCCCCCCCCGACACCTCCGTCTCTCGAGCTCCGCCCGCGTGTGGGCGGCCATGCTCCTACACGCGGGCGAGCGCCACAGCACGCAGGGGGGGGCTCCTCGAAGGGGCCGGGGAGCGGAGCAGGACAGCTGCCGGTGTCTAAGTCGGATCACGTGAGGCGGGAAGGCTCAGAGAGGGGAGGTGCACGACTTGGTGTGTGTGTGTGCGTGTGTTAAGGTGTGCCTGCTGAGACTTGACGCGGCGAGTGGCCGCACCCCCCCCCCCTCCCACCAACAACAAAAGGGCACCCCCTCTCCCGTTTGGAGGCTGCATTCTCTATCCTCTTCGTTTTCTTCTTGTCTCAGTAGGCGCGGCGAGTGCCACGTACGGAGGGGAAAGCTAACGGACGATGCCAAATACACAGAAGTGGGGGCTGCGCGCGGGTCCGGCTGGGAGGACATGCGCGCGAGTTGGGCGCGACACGGGGGAGGGGAGGAGGGGGGGGGGCCTTGCACTCGCATGCAAGGCAGCCGTGGCCGCGTGAGGGGCTGCCGCACGGCGCCGTTCATATGTCACGGGCTCACTTCGATATCGAACGCGGCTCCCCTTTTTCGCGGTACACCGCAGCGCAATGCTCGTGTGTCTGCGTGTGTTTGCGCGTGCTCCTCTCGCTCTTCTTATAAGTGTCCTCTGTGTTTGTTTTCTCTCTTGCTTGCTTTCGACTCTCTCACTCGCTTCTCCGTCCTGCAGCGGGGCGGTGAGGACCCAATCCGCGCGAGGGGCCACTCCATCGCCTCTCGCCATCTGCCGCCCCCCACCCACTCCCGCCCGCCTTTCGACTTCGTCTACGGTTGTGTGCGCGCGTGTGGGTGTTGGTCTGTTTATGTTTCACGAGCAACTTAGGCTGCTTGTCAACGTGCTTGTTCCGTTGCGCATGCGATTGTATGAGTGTGCGTGTGTGTGTGTGCGTCCTTGTCTTTGGTGTAGTGTGTCGATGTCGCTGTGTTGGTGGTGTGCGCCTCTGCGCATCGGCTCGCAAGCCTGTTCGCCCAGAGGCCCCTAAAAAGGAGAAAGAGAAGGAAACCGCAAACATGGACACAGGGAGGGCGGGCAGCACCGAGTGTGCCATGAGGCTGCGCCTCTCCGACCTCCTCCGCGTCCCCCCACGCTCGTGGGGCGATGCTCTCATCGCCACAACACCACCGAGAACACGTCAACGGTGCGCGTTGTGGGTGGGTGGCCGTCGCACATCCGCGTCCCTGTGCGTATCGCCTTTGTGCGCGGACAGGGACAGGCAACAGCATCCATTCTGCCCTCTTCACACAATGGAGGGGCCCACTCGCGCGTCCTCGTCCAACAGCCTCCCGGCTGCGCTGCGTTCTGACTTTGTTGAGCGAGGCGCGCTGCCACGCGAAGCCCACGCAGTCCAGCGCGCTGCCATCCCACTTCTCCTCACGTCGCCTCCCACCCACGCACCCCCTTCCCTCCCCCTCCCCCCGTCTACCAACCTTCTCCCCGGCACGCGTGCAGAAGCGGGCTCCAACGCAGCCGCTTCCTCTCCGCATTCCTCGTCCTTACTCGTGCACCCGCTGCCCGCACACCGCGGTGAAGCGCAACGCTCGGTTGTCAGCCCCCAGCCCCCCCCCCACCCTCCGTCGCTCCTGTCACCGCACCTCTGCGCTCTCTCTCGCTCCACCTTTGTTGTCTTCTTTTTTTTCTTCCTTGTGCTTCTTGTGTTTGCATCGCCGGCGTGCAGGTGTGCATGCGAGTGTGCGTGTCTCCAGCTACCACGTCTTCGGTTCGATCCCTGAGTCCTTCCACCTGTGCTTCCTGCACAGCCCCGAACGGCCACACACACACACATATACACACGCCTGTAAGCCGGTACCTTACTTAGCGCCCCTCCCCCTCCCCCACTTCCTGTACTACTCATCTCCACATCTACTCTCGGACTTTGTTCGCTTCTAACATGGACGCCGCCAAGTACGCACCGCACAGGCTCAGCAGCAGCAGCAGCGGCAGCGATGGCGACCAGGCACCCGACAACGAGGCGTACAACCAGCAGGTCGCCGTCAGCGTGCTGCCCCCGAGCCGCCGCTCCTCCCTCGCAACGCGCCGCAACTCCGCCGTCGAGTCCACGTCGTCCACATCGCTCCCCTCCGCCCCGCCACCGCGCCTCTCCGCCTCCCCTGCAGGCACCGGCGCTCCCGCACCAGCGGCGCCGCGCGATGACGCCGCGCTGCCACTGCCGCTGTCCCCGACGGCGGCGCTGACGTTCGTGCGCTACGCGGACGCCGAGTCGCCCACGGCTGGACACGACGGGGCACGCGCTGACACGGAGACGGGGCCGCGGCACCCGCCACGCGCTGGGCCGCCGCACGCACTGAACGGGAGCGCTGCCTGGGCCACCGCGTCCGCGGCACCGACGCGACCGCCTCCAGCCGTTCTAGAGTTTGGGAGCCCGAGCGAACACTCGGAGTTTCCGGCAGCGGGTGCGGAGAAGGACAGGCACCACGTCGTCCCGCCCAGCCTTCTCCGCTACCGCTTCGGGGATGCAGCGGCGCAGGAGCAGCACCACGCCGCACACCTCGCCGCGCGCGCCGCCGACCCGCTCTACGCCTCGTCGACGTCGTCATCGACATCGCGCGCGCCATCCACCACACCGCAGACGCACGTCGTGGCTGAGGCGCCGCTGGTCGAGGACGCGGCCGCTGCGGTGCCGCCAACTCAGCCGTCGCGTCTCCTCAGCTCGCCACTCCACAACGACAAGAGTGCCCCGCACCGGACTGACGCGCAGGCACCACCGCTCTCATCAGGGCTGCAGGCGCCCCCCGTGCGCTTCGCCGCCCGCGTAGAGGTGCTGGAGGGCACGGCCGGCGCCACGGCAGCACGTGGGGGAGACGCGGCGGGTGGTAAGGCCAGTGGCGGCGGTGATCGGGCGGGCCTCAGCGGCGCCGAGGGCCCCGACTTCTCCTCCCCGCGGAGGTCGGGTAGCGCCTCGCCTATCGGACGTGGACGCTCGCAGGGGCACGACTCAGCTGCCGATGGCGACGATGACATCGTCGACGCGCCGATCCCGGAGCTGCTCTCGCCCGATGAGCTGCAGCTGGAGCGGCTCAAGTCGTATAACCGCGTCGCGCAGCACCGCCACCCCCATCCCAACCACAGCGGCGGCGAGGGCGCGTGCGCGACCCCGACGTCTTCAGCGGGAGGCGACCACGCGAACGAAGCCGCGCTCGAAGAGGGCGTCAGCACGCTCGACTTCTTGCGGGACACGACGCAGACGCTCCTGCCCGACGCGCTCAACAACATGTTTGCCACGACATCCAGCTTTTTGTGGTCCGCCACGGAGGCGGTGGTGAACGCCGTGCCGCAGCCCCTGCGCCGGGCCGCGGGCCGCGCTGGAGACGGCATCGCCTCCGCCGCGGACTCCACCGGTTCGGTGCTGTCTGGCATGCAGACGTACGCGATGCGCACGGTGCCGGACAAGGTGCTGTCGCCGAAGTGGAAGTACCTCATCTTCGTTGATGCCATCAACGTGCTGAAGTGCTCCTGGAACGTGAACATTCTCGTCGCGCCGTACATCCTGCGCATGGGCGGCCTCGTTGGCGGCATCCTCCTCATGATCCTCATGCAGCTGCTGTGCTGCTACTACACGGAGGTCTTCTTCATTGCCAAGCACCAGCTGCGCGGGGCGGAGCACGTCATCATGTACGGCGACGTGCCGCGCATGACGTTCGGGTACTGGTATCCGACTTTCCAGCTCTGGTACGACGGGGTGGCGCTCGTGGCGACGGTAGCGTACGCGGCGCTTAACCTGCAGGCGCTGCTGCCGCACATGCGCATCACCGGCGGAACGGCCAAGGCACTCAGCTTTATCGTCCCGCCGCTCTTCTCGCTGCCCTTTGTCTTCATGAAGCGGGCTCGGTCGCAGCCGCCGCTGCTGACGGTGGCGAGCCTGCTCATCTTCATCTCGCTCGTCATGATGTGCACGGTCTTCCCGTACGGCAACGTAGTGCGGGCCACCATCAAGACGGTCCAGCACGAGGACACGACGATCGCCGTCCTCCACCTCTTCCCCGAGAGCGTGGCCGAGTTCTTTGTGGCCGTCAGCATCAGCGTGTACATGTTCACGCCGCTGCGGACGGCGGTGCCAGTGGAGCGGACGATGACGCCGCGCCGCTACGTCAAGCTCCTGCGGGTCTGCTCCGCCATCAGCACGGCGGTGCACATCGCCTTCGCCGTGTGCGTCCTCGTCTCGTACGGCTCGCTGACCTGCTCTGTGCTGTCATCCTCCTTCAGCGACAACCACGCGTCGGTCGAGGTGGCTGTCATGTCGCTGCTCTTCTTCGCCTTTCTGCTGTACATCCCGCTGAGCCTCTTCGAGCTCGGCGAGCTGGCGGACCGGCGCCTGCTCGGGTGGCGCACCATCCCGGCCTACGGCCAGGCCGGCCCGAACCTCCTGCGCATTCTATTCCTGGCGGTGAGTGCCCTGATTGCGTACGAGGTGCCCTACTACGGCCTTCTGCTGGCCTTCTGCGGCTCCTTCGGGTACGCCGCGGTTGCCATCATCATCCCGGCTGCGCTCGACTACGTGCGACGCGAACGCCAGCAGCTCCTGCGTGGCCGCGCGCTGCGACTGCTCGACTACGTCGTGTCGTTCGGTGGTGTGGCGCTGGGCCTCGTCATCTTCGGCGTCGGCATCGTGCTGACCATCTACCAGACATGGCTGGTGACGCAAGCCGGCTTCGAGTACGCTTGCTGAGGCGGGGCTGGTGCGCGTTGGGGGAGGGATGGGAGGGAGAGTGCGTCGCCTTGCCATACCAGTCGAACGTGCACGTGCGCGAGCTGGAGCACAGCTGCGGGTGTGCCCCGGCGCCCCTCCCCCCCCGTCCCGTCCCGGCGCGCTCGATCTCTGTCCACGCACGCCAACGCCACGGCGCGGGAACCTCTCCAAGCGCGCACACACACGCACACGCACGCACGCGCGCGGTAACACAGAGCGCCTCATGACTTGTCTGCCCCTTTGTCACCCTCTAGCCCTCACCCTGGGCCGCACGTCTTCTTCGCTTTTATCTTGCAGAGCCCGTGTGGGTGGTCGATGCAGGTTCACTTGACCTCTCGTGCACACACACATACACGCACGCGTACCTCTTCCCCCTTATGCCCTCGCTGTCCTCCCTGGTGAAACAGAAGCTGGGGGCAAGAGGGGGGAGGGGAACCATCAGCGTGGCGGCGCAACTGCACGCATCACGGCTCACTACAGCACAATTAGCTGATCAAGAAGTATGACTGCAGCCGCGGTACCAGTGGGCATCGCTGCAGTCGAAGCTGAATCAAGCACAGGCGCAGCTACGAGATGGCAACCGCTCTGGCTTTACTTGCACCCCCCCCTCCGCCTTTCTCCGCCTTCGCTGTGCCTCCTGCGCCATCAGCGTGGGTTGTGAGCCCCCGCCTTCCCCCTCCCCCCCCTCTGCCCACACCGCTGCCAATCTCGCCTGTCCCTGCCTCTCCGCACCCTCCTCCATGCAACACACAAACACACACACGCGCACGCACACACTAATCCGCAGCGCAGAAGCACCCCACCCCTCCCCTCCCCATCTTATCCCTCCCTAACCCCCTCTGCCCTTTGCTCCCTCGCGCCTCCCGACGACGCCGATCCCCACAACGGCGAAGACGACCGCGGCGCGACGGTCTGACACACACACAAGCTTTCTTTTGTTTATTTTTGTGGTGTCTCTCTTGTGTTCGCTTGGGAGCGCCGTCGCACGTCGCGCCTATCGATCCTATAATCACGCGTTGACATCGACCTTGCTCTGACCAACACGGCGGCCTTCACCCTCGCCAGACACACACACACACACATCTGCACCCTCTCCCACGAAGCCCCGGCAGGCTGCGTCAAGGCGCATCGCCACGTGCACTTGACAAGTGCCCACTCGCCGGTTCAATCGACGTCAACAGTCCACGTCACAGGGACCGCGACACACGCACAGAGGGAGAGACAGCCCGCCGTTGAGACTTCTTCTGTTTTTTTCTGCGTGTGTATGTGTATGTGCGCTGCCTTCCCATCTACCTTTGTCGCTTCTCCTGTGTAACACAGTATCGACTTTCCACTCGACTGACGCGTGGCACTGTCCCACATCCCCCCCCCTCCTCTCGCCACCTGCGATTCCCACATCCGCTCGACCCCCCCCCCCCAACCTCTCCCCCCCTTTCGCCGCCACATCATTCACCAACGCTCACGAGAGATGCACAACAGCACGAACGGGGCTGGCAACGGCCAGCAGCGTGGCAGCGCCAACCCGCCACCGCCCTACTCCTTCGCCCCGGCCTACGAGACCACCCCGCCGTCGCCGCCGCAGACCGCCGAGGCCATGCCGCCCACCCTGTACTTCGAGTCGAACTTCAGCCCCGCCTCCCCCACGGCCACGAACGGGCTCGCCGCGGCCACGGTGGAGCTGCAGCCGGCGACGCAGACCAACAACAACCGCAATCCGCTGCCTCCGCAACCGCCACAGCAGCAGCTGTACTCCTTCCTGCCCGCCACTGCAGCGTCCACGTCGCCCGTCCGGGACGGGCGGAGCTCGATGCCGGCGATGGTGGACTCCGACAGCAGCGGCACGGCGGGGGCGAGTGCGGCGAAGCGGTACTTCCACACCTCCCCGCTGCGGGAGACGGAGCGCGACAAGATGGCCAAGGGCTTCGACCGCAGCCTGCCATCGCCGGCGTACTTCGGTGGGCTCGAGGAGGCCCACGACGACGCGACGGTCCCCAAGCCCCCCACGGCCCCGGCCCCCACACAGGCGCAGCCGGCACAACAATACGGGGCAGCGGGTGAGGGCAACGGCGAGTACCGCGCAGGTGACGCGCTCATGGTGGCGCCACCGCGCCGGGCGGGTGACAGCGGCAACGACATCGACGACGACCTGTCGGACCGGCGGTACATCCCGCCGGTGCAGCTCTCCCCGGAGGAGGAGCAAGCGGCGCGGCTGCAGGCATACAACGAGATGACTGGCGGCGGCGCCGCCGCTGCTGCTGCTGCTACCACCAGCACTGCCGCACCAGACGCGGACGGCGCGGCGGCGGGCGGTGGCGACGTCGAGGCCACATCGAAGCGCGGCTTCGTGGCAGACACGCTGCACACGATTCTGCCGGACTTCATCACGAACTTCTTCTCGCGCTCAGCAGATAAGGTGGCGCAGACGTCGTCCAACGTGGTGCCGGACAGCGTCAAGAGCGCGGCGAGCACGGCGAGCCGCACGATCGGGGCGGGGGCGCAGCACATCGGGGATGCCATCGACAGGCTGCCTGGCCTGATGGTGAGCGCGATTCCCTCGGCGGTCATGTCCGACGATGTGAAGCAGCTGCTCTTCACCGACTTTAGCAACACCTTCCGCAGCTTCTTCCACACGAACATCCTGTCCATGCCCTTCGTGTTCCGCCAGGCCGGCCTCGTCGGCGGCATCGTGCTGCTCTCTTTCGTTGCCGTGACGTCCGAGTACGCGACGGAGGCGTACTTCGGCGCGAAGAACCAGATGAAGAACGCGCACAAAGTGGTGCTGTACGGTGATGTGCCGCGCATGGTGTGGGGTGACTGGTACCCCACCATCAACCTCTTCTATGGCATCACGCACCTCATCGGCTTCATCGCCTTCTCCTCCTCCAACGCGGTCGTGCTGCTGGGTGCGATGGGGATGACGGGCGGCGGGGCCCGCGCGCTGGGGCTCATCATCCCTTCGTTGATTGCCCTGCCGCTGGTGCTCATGAAGAACGCGCACAGCCAGCAGCCGCTCGCCATCATGTCGAACACGCTCGTGCTGACCTCCGTCATCATCATGTGCATCGACTTCCCCTACTCCCCGCAGCCTCCGATCAAGCTGTGGGCCAGCACCTTCACGGAGTTCTTCGTCGCACTCGGCATCACGGTGTACGCGTTCACCGGCATCGGGTCCACCATCCCGGTGGAGCGCGTCATGACACCGCAGCGCTACCGCAAGCTGCTGCGTGTGTCGGTGGCGATCTCGTGGGGACTGCTCATGGCCTTCGGGCTCAGCGGCTTCCTGTCGTACGGCAACCACACCTGCTCCGTGATGACCGTCTCCCTGCAGTCCGGGCCGCTGCGCACGACGGCCAGCGCGCTGCTCTTCTTCGCCTCGCTCATGATCATCCCCCAGCAGACCTTTCCCCTGTGCGAGCTGTCGGACCGCCGCGTGCTGGGCATCATGCGCCTGACGCACTACTGGGACCTCCGACCGAACCTGCTGCGTATCTCGTACCTCATCCTCAGCGCCTTCGCCGCCTTCATCGTCCCGTACTACGGTCTCGTGCTCTCGATCAGCGGCTCGCTCGGGTGCGGCATCGTTGGCCTCGTCGTGCCGGCCGCACTCGACTACGTGCGCCGCGAGCGCTGGGCCCTCCGTCACGGGCGGACGCTGCGTTTCTGGGAGTATCTGATCGTCTTCGGGCTCGGTTTCTACGGGTGCGTGGTGGTGGTGATCGGGGTCGTGTCCGGCAGCTACAGCCTATGGAAGGCAATCCAGACCAGCTCGTCCGACACGTGCTGATGGGACGATGGCGGTGGTGGTGATGGCCACGAGCGATCCAGGGTCGCTTCCCTGTCGCGTGATGATGACCCTGCCAAGGGCCGAGCACGTCCCTGCCCTCGTCAGTGCCCGCACGCGCGCACGCACAGACGCACTCATGTGCATCGCCACGCACGCGCCCATATGGGGGTGCACGCCGGCACATCTCAGTAGAGCGACGGTAATCTCGCGGACATCATGTCCTCCCGTCGCACCGGCGCCCACGCGGGACTCGCACGATCGCCCAGACCCGCACACACGCGCAGACAAGAGAAAGTGCTATCGCACGTGCTCTGCCTGTTTCTGCAGGTCACTCTGTGCAGGTGCGATGGCAGTAGTGTTGGTGGCGATGCCGGCGGTGTACGGCTGCGACGCGTCCCAGCCGCACCCTCGTTGCGTTCTCGTGTTGTCTTGCTCTCTTCATGTGTTCTTCGCTTTTCTCCTTGTGCTCGTCTGCTTTGCGCTCCATATGCTTTGCGTGCTCCCGGATGGCCCCTGTGTGCGAGTGTGTGTTGCTGGGTGGGTCTGGGTGTGTGTCTACCGGGGCGTGGTGCAGGAGGCAGCGGCTCGCGTGTTATCGCTGTGTTGTCGCGGCGCTCTGTCGTGAGCCGCTCAAGTGAACCGCCTTTCCAAGGCGCGGTCGGCGGGTGCCCATCGGGTCGTCAACAACAGACCTTGTGCTTTGTTTGTGCTGCGTGTGTGTGTCGACATGTGCGTATGCGTTTATATATGTGTGTGTGGGTGGTCGATGCGTGCGGTGGTTGTCGTGGAGAGGTGCGGCTGCAGCTCGGTTGTGCATAAGTCTTCGTCCGTCCTCACCAGGTGCCCCCGTCCACCACCGCTGGCGCCATCCGCTCTCCACCATTCATCGCGGCCGTCCGTCCGTGCGCCTCCCGTGCCCCAACGCACTCGCCACGGCGCGCGTGTGGTCGCTGTCATCGCCTGTGTTGCGCCTCCTTCGCAGTGTTGTCTGAACAGCCGCTCGCATGCACGTGGAAGTGACATGAAACGAAGAAGGGCGTCGGCGGTGGACGGCCTCTGCTGTGTCCACTTGCATCATCGCTCCTGCGCGAAGGGCGGAGGGGCCCGAGCACGAATCCGCGTGCGAGCTTCTCCGGTGTGGTGAGCAGTGACTTCCGTGGCCTCTCCATTCTTGCCGTCGGTGCACGCGCACACACACAAAAACAAGCACAGACCGTCGCACACACGCGCGCCCTCGCAGGCCAGGCTGCCCTGCGACAGCCCTGGCCCGGGGATCGATCCGTTGATCCCTTGTGGCCACTGTCCCACGAGCTCTCGCGTTGCGCCGCAAAACATCCTCGGCTCCCTATCCCCACCCCTCCACCTCGTCCTCCTTTCACGTCTTCGTCAATGCGCCTGCCGGCGTGCTGTGGTGTGTCCAACCGCACTCCCCACACACACACGCTTGCAAATGCCGCTCTACGCCCACCTCCACCGCACAGTGCGAATAGCCTCATTCACCACACACCATTACACGGCACGACAGCCACCCACACCCCACACCCCATCGACTACCTGTCAGCACGACGCCCTCACCATCCCACACACACACACGCGACCCAGCACTTCACGGTCCGCTCCACAGAGCCGCCCACTTCCCCCGTCACCCTCCCCTTTCGCTCTAGGCCTCCCCCCCCCTCATCCACCCACCTCTGCACGCAAGTCGTTGCGACAGCAGCCTGGACGACGCTTGCGAGGGTGTAGCCGAGTGTCTGTGTCTGTGTGTGTCTGTGTGTGTCTCAGCCAGGATACAGAACCGCGCTTAAAGAGGGGGCCGCACCCACCTGCGGCTCATCCTCACCGGCGTCGGTCGCCACCACCAGACAGCACGCGTCTGCCTTGGCAGGGAGCGCTCTTCTTCCCTAGACTCCCGCAGCTGCACATCAGCCAGCGGACGGCGCCACCACCGCCACACATTTCCACCACCACGCGTGCGTCCACAACGTGGGCGCATCTGTACTGCGGCCGCTGACAACAATTAAGACACGTGCGTGTCGACAGACGCAGCCTCGCGCGCCGTGCGTTCACGTGGCCGTGTGTTGATGCGTGTTGCGCTTCCCTCCATCTGTGTACTCCACCCTCCTCCCTGAGTGTATCGACCATCCCTCCCTCCCCCCTTCCTTCCACTTCTCTGTCGTTGCGTGCCACCACCACCACTCACGTCGGTCGATCACCGCTCACGACATCCTCCTCTCCTCCTCTCTCCATCCCCCGCCTCCCTTCGATCTGTCTGTCTCTCCCTCGCTCTTTAATTGAATCGCCCTTGACGTCTGGTGTGCGCACGTCGAGGTCGCTTGCCTCCCAGCACTCCCGCTCGTCCTCTATTCGCCGCCCCTCCCTTTCTTGTTCCTCTCTTGCTTTCCCTCTCCCAACCTGTTGTCCGTCCGTGCGCGTCTGTGTGTGACTGTCTGTGTGTGACTGTCTGTGTCTGTGTCTGTGTCTGTGTCTGTGTCTGTGTCCTTCACTTCCCCCCCCCCACCCCTCGACTCGTTTCACCGCGTTTTTCTTCTCTTTCTCCGTCGCTGATCGTCACGGGTGCGGCCCCACTCCTCGCCCACCCCGGCACTACACTCCCTGCCCCACCACCCCCGTGGCCAAACGTGGGTCTTTCCATGTCTTGTTGACCTCTCACGCTCTCTTCCCTCCCCACCCCTCCCTCTCCCCCCCTCCTGTCGCAGCTCCTCCGCGTTGGCGTCGCCCGCCTTCTCAGCCCTGCCTCACCGCCTTCTCTTCCCCGTATCATCTGCGGCATTCCCTTCCTCCCTTCACCCTCGCTCTCCTCCACCGCTTCCCTTTCTTCGCTGTGCTCTTTGTGTTTGTTGTCCTCTCGACCTCCACCGGTCTCACGACGTTGGCGCGTAGCAGCGAATTCGAAAGCACGCCACAGTCCCTCATACCCTCCCTCCCCCCTTCCTCCTCCGCCCACCTCTTGCGCTCCCAACTCGTGTGAACTTCCGCCCCCCCCCCACCCTCCCTCCCACAACCACCCCTTCAGGTCCCTCCTCTCCTTCTAGCAGACTTGCTCCCACGAAGTGCGTTCGCGCCCGCGTGTGTGTGTGTGTGTGTGATACCTGCGTGTGAATTACGGTCCTCATCGCGCGCGCCGTCCTCGGCTCTTTTCTCTTCTCCAGTTGCCGTGTCACTGTCTTGTCCCGTTTGCCTTCGTNACCTCCACCGGTCTCACGACGTTGGCGCGTAGCAGCGAATTCGAAAGCACGCCACAGTCCCTCATACCCTCCCTCCCCCCTTCCTCCTCCGCCCACCTCTTGCGCTCCCAACTCGTGTGAACTTCCGCCCCCCCCCCACCCTCCCTCCCACAACCACCCCTTCAGGCCCCTCCTCTCCTTCTCGCAGACTTGCTCCCACGAAGTGCGTTCGCGCCCGCGTGTGTGTGTGTGTGTGTGTGTGATACCTGCGTGTGAATTACGGTCCTCATCGCGCGCGCCGTCCTTGGCTCTTTTCTCTTCTCCAGTTGCCGTGTCACTGTCTTGTCCCGTTTGCCTTCGTCTTCACTCGTCCCCCCTTTCCCCTCCCCTGCCCCTCGTTGACTCCTCGTGTCCGTCTAACCGCAAGTGTGTGCGTGTGTGTTTGTGTGTGTGTGTGCACCCTTCCCTCCCTCTCTCCCGTCATCACAACTCCTGCTTTCCCTATTTACGCCGCCCCTCGCTCCCAGTGTCGACGTGCTGACTTCTTGTTTGCTTGTTTCACCCCCACCACCCGCTGTCACGTACGCGACGTGTTTGCCGGTGCGAGTGCATCTGCTGCTGCGCTCGACGTCAACACACACACACACACGCATACACCCTCCCTACCCTCCTCTTCCTCCTCCGCCGGTAAATCCGCTTCCGCTTCTCTTCGCTTTGTCTTTGTTTGCCTCCTCTTGTCGCGGTGACGAGTGGACGCTCTTCATCGCGCGGTGACTGCCGCTCCTCTTCCCCTCTTCCCTCCCTCCCCCCTCTTCGTCTTCTACGCAGACGTCTGAAGGTGTGCGGCACTGCAGGGTACATCCCGCTCCGTCCATCAAGACACCGTTCTCTCTCTCCTTCTTTCCCTTGCTTGTGTCGCCCAGAGCTAAGAGCAAGGCAGTAAGCGCCTCCTCCCCGTCCGTCCCTTCACGCCATCTCGCCACGCGCTTGTGAGAGACGTCGCGGTCGTCAAGGGGCGACTTCGACTTGTTTCAACGCACACGCCTCGCCCTCTGTGGTGGAGTCGTGCACCGCCGCTCTTCACCTGTCCGGCTTGTGCGTACGTGTGTGTGTACGTGTACGTGTGTGTGTGTGTACGTGTACGTGTGTGTGTAAGTGCGCGTCAACGCACTCTTTCTTGTCCCTGATTGGGCTTGTTTCTGCTTTAGAAGCCTTTTTTTCTTTTGTGATTGACGGCTTGACTTGCTGCGTTAGCTGTTGTTGTTGTGTTTGTGTGTTTGTGTCTCCGTCGATTCGCGGTGCGCTGCTCACAGTCTCTCTCTCTCTCTCTCTCTTCACTACTATTGCTGCCTTTCCAGCTCGACGGAGCGCGTGTCTCCCGCCGCCTTGTCACACTCGCTTGCACTATACACGCCTGCAAGCTCCCAGACACACGCCCCGTGTCCTGTCCGCCGTGCCCACGGCATGAAGAACTCGCTCTCCCGCACCACCTTCGAGGCGGTTATCGAGCACTCCACCAGCGAAGCGCAGCAGCAGCAGCAGCATCGCATCCACAGCTCGAGCACCAACTCGAGCGTGAACCGCCAGCGAAGCACCACGAAGAGCCCCGTGTTGCAGCACCGCACGCACCACGTCCACCCCGCCCGGCCTGCCTCGTCTTTCATGACCGAGACCGTCACCGTCCCCTCCGCGGACGCCGCCAAACCGCTAGAGACGCAGTCGTCTGACGTAACCCGTACCGACACCCTCACCGACGGCGAGGTGCTCGACCGCCGCAACAGCAGCGACGAGCTGGACGGGTACCGCAGCTCGTGCGAAGAGTCCCTGCGAACGGGTCGGGAAGACAGCAGCAGCTGCAGCAGCGGACGGCACAGCGAGGGCCCCGCCACCGCCGAGTCCCCCACCACAGGCACCGCCACCGCCACGCACGAGGCCCACGCGTACCCGCACCGCCACCGCGCACAGCGCTACCGCGGCCGCGGCTCCCCGGTGCAGAGCGCGGCGCGGGACGAGGAGCGCCAGCGACTGGTGGCTATGAGCCTTGACCCCGAGGTCGCTCAGGCCGCAGCAGCAGCAGCTCTCACAGAAAGCAGTGGTGCCACAGAGCCGCAGCCCCGCCCGTCCCGGCCCGCATCCACCACGGTGACGACCACCAGGACCACCGCGGCCTCTCCGAGCCCGCAGTCGAGCCCTGTCGCGGCACCCGGTGCTGCGCGAGAGGGCGGGCTACGCGGTGTTCGCACACCATCGCCGACACCGATCACCGCGTCGACAAGCACGAAGACGTCTCTCGCGATGATCAGCGTCGCCCTCAACGTGGAGAGCCGCAGCGCCGAGGCGGTGCGGCGGGCAAGCGCCGGCAACAGCCCGCGCTCCGGCCCCCGTCCGTCCACAATCGAGCCCGGTAGCGGCAACACCAGCATGGCGATGCTGCTGCGCGTGCCCGTGCCGGTGGTGACTGCAGCGCCGGATGCAGCGGCGCCGAGGGAAGACGGCGGCGCCGACCCCGCCGCGGGCCTGCGCTCCTCCACGGCATCCCGGATGTCCCGCTCCTCCAGCAACGACAGCGGCGCGGTGGAGGCGTCGATGGAGAGCGGCCAGTGCGCCACCGCCACACCGCACGACCGCCCCCCGTCCTGCACATCGCCTCACTCCGTCGCCTCGGGCCCGGCTACGGCGGTCGTGTCCCCGACGCGGCACCTCTCCTCCCCGGAGTCCCACCGCCACTCCACGCCCATCAGCGCCAACGTCCACCGCCCGGGCTCACCGTCGCCGCGCCCGCGCACCACGTCGGCTGCAAAGCCCACCGCACCACTACTGCTGCAGGCGTCGGTGCCCGTCAAGGCCGCCTCCATCGATCTCTCCCTTGGCAGACCCACTGCAGCCGCTGGAGCCCCGGTAGAGGCGCCCATGGCCAACAGCGCCGTCGCCCTCCTTCCCATCGCGGAGACCGCCGCGCCAACCTCCTCCTCCACCCCCCTGCAAGCCTCCGCCGGTGGCCTCGTCTCGCCCCCGCCCGAGTCCACCGCGCACGAGCTCCTCACTTCACGGGTAGCAGCCACCGCGGGCGAGCACGTGACGCACGTCGCGGACGTGACGACGCGAACCTCGACCAACACGCGCGTGCCCGTGCACGACGCCAGCCACGTGGGCTCGCCGTCCTCGCCGCCGCCTTCGCAGCAGCAGCAGCAGCGGGGCGGGCTTGTCGGCTCGCCCGCCGCCGTCGACATATCGAGCTCCTCCTCGGTCGGCGGGCACCACCTCTCCGTGACGGAGGGGAACGCGTTCCTAAAGCAGTCCGGCTCGCGGCGCGAAGAGGCCTTCTACAACACCATCCAGCCGTACCAGGAGACGTTGGTGCGGGAGGCCGTGCGGCAGGCCCCGCACACCGTGGAGCACTGGCTGCACCAGCACGCCGGCACGCCCTGCGCGGGTGCCAGCGAAGCCGCCGCCATCGCAGCCGCAGCAGCAGCCGTCGCCACCGCGCGGTCGCCACTGGCGCCTGGGCGTTCCTCGTCGCCGTCCGACGTGTGCCGGCGCAGCAGCGGTGGCGGCTCGGACGATGTGGACGGCGTGGTTGCCGACCCCGACGACGTCGCGGCCCTGTGCGAGGCGCGCTGGGAGGCGTACCAGCAGTACGAAGCCGAGGACATGTCCAACCTCAACATCCTCGCCTCCGCCCACCTCGCCGAGGGCGCAGCGGACGGCAACGCCACTCTTCTCTCCCCGCGGAAGCGCAACAGCGGCGCGGCGGCAGCGGATGGCTCGCCGGTCACCTCCCCGGTGTCGCCGACCTCGCCGGAGCATCAGGTGGACAAGGACCTCGTCGAGCTGGCGGCGCGGCTGTGGTGGACAGTGCGCTTCCGCCACTTTTACCGCACATCGGCGGCGGCGTACGAGGTGCAGCGACAGGCAGCCGAAGCCGCCGGCCTCTCGCCGCCGTCCCCGTCCACCTGGTCGCTCGCCACCACCCCGGCACGCGAGGCCGGCGCCAACGGGGGGACTGCGGGCAGTGGGAGTGCGGTCACGCACTCCCGCTGCTCAACGCCCGCCTCGCAGAACCCAGCGCCGATGCCCTCCGCCACGCCCTCTTCGCCAGCGCAGCAGCACAACCACCAACATCAGCCGCAGCAGCAGCTGCAGACGCACGTCTCTAACGACTCGGTCGTGGCCGCGCCGCCTCCCCTGCCCCCGTCGGTGTTCCACGCCTCTCTCGATCGCAGCACGGCCGCTGGCAGCAACGCCAACGGTGCGGCGACATCGATGGTGCTGCCCCCCAGCGTGAGTGGGACGGCCACGCCGTGCATGGTGGGCTCCTTTGGCGCCCCCTCGCTCGAGGGCATCGCCAGCGCCGCGAGCACGGCGGAGCGGCAGTACGCCGCGCAGAAGCACAGGGCCCTGCAGCTGCTCGCCGCATTCGTGCCCCGCTACCACGGCACGCGTCGCCTCTTCGTGCGCGACGTGCTGCGCTGCGAGAAGCTCGGCAATGCCGCGGCGGCGGCGGCGGCGGAGGCGGCAGCGGGGGCGGCGGTGGTGCCGGCGACAGCGTCGGGTGAGGGCTGCAATCCACTGGAGCCTGCGGGCGGCGCGCCAATCGCAGCGGTGGTGGATGAGAAGCCCGTATCGAGCACGGCGGTCGCAGCGCCCCAGCAGCAGCGCATTGTGAGGGACGCTGACAACGACGACGAGGACGACGACGGCGGTGCGGGTGGCGATGACAAGATCTGCCGCATGATCATGCTCGAGTACGTGTGCTACCGCTTCCGCCGCCCGTGCGTGATGGACATCAAGATGGGCAGCCGCCAATACGGCCTCCACCCGTCCGCCGAGAAGAAACTCAGCAAGGAGCGCAAGGCGAAGCTGTCCACGTCCGCACGCTACGGCATCCGGCTCGCGGGGTATCGCCGGTGGAACGCCGAGGAGCGGCGCTACAACTTCCGTAGCAAGCTGCAGTGCCGCGCGCTCAGCCTGAACGAGGTGAAGAGTGAGATCTCGGCCTTCCTGCTGAACAGTCGCGAGCTCGAGCGGGTCTTCCGGCGCCAGCTACAGCGACTCCGCGTCGCCTTCAGTCAGCAAACCGTCTTCCGCTTCTACACGTCGTCGCTGCTGTTTGTCTACGACGCCGAGGACTCGCTCGCGACGGCGCGCGTGACGATGGTGGACTTCGCGTACACCTACGAGTCTCGCGAGCTGCTGCAGGGCGGCGACCCTGACGCCGACTTCGCCTACGACGTCGGCTACCTCAAAGCGATCGACACCCTGCTGTCGCTGCTCGCCTAAAGGACGTGGCGTGTGAAGGTGTGTGAAGAGGTGTGTGTGTGTGTGTGTAGTGGTAACGGGTGTGGGCGTGCGTGTCGAAGTCGCTGGCCGCCACACCGCATCGATCCACTTTTCAAATTCGTGTTGTATGCGCCATCCGCATACCCCCCCCCCTCCTCCTCCCTCCCTTCCGGTTCTCCGGCTTGCCGTCATGTGTTCTTCGGTCTCTGGTGACCGCGGCACCACCGGCTCACCGGAACTCCGCTGAGCCCTCCACACCCCACACCTCTCTCTCTCTTTCCGAGCTTGTTCTCCTTTCTCTTCCTCCCTGGAGTGCATCGTGTCCTTGGCCTGTCCGGGAGCTCACTGCGTGCGTATGTCTGTGTGTTTGTGTGTATGCGTTTCCCGCTTGTCCCTCCCCCCCCCGTGTTTTCACCTCCACCTCAGTCCACCTTCTCACCCCCTCTGTGTGTCCTCTTCTGCGTCGGTCTTCCTCCCTCTCCCCCCCCCTCAAACCTCTACTGCCTCTCTCTTCACTGTGTGGGTGTGCGTGTGTATGTGTGCTCTGGAGGGGGTGCCCATGTGTGTGTGTACGCGTGAAGCCTGTCGTGCCCTTCCGTCGCTCTCACTTGCTCCCTCCCTTCGCCGTGTCCTGCCTCTTCTCCCTTCCCCACCCCCTCTTCTCCTCCTGCGTGAAGACGAGCAAGACTCGTTCAGCATGGCCTCCGTTCCGCCGTCGTGCTCGCGCGCCCCTCTTCGGTTGCACGTGTGTGATTCTGCGTCTGTTTCACATGCGAGTGTGTTTGGTCCTCCTCGCGTGTCCCACTGTGGTGCCTTTCGTTGTGGTGGTGGTCGTAGTGGTGGTCGTGGTCGACTCAGCTGTCTCCGTGCGTGTGTGCGTCAGGTCCGCGGTCACGTGCGCGTGCATTTGCCAAGCACGCGTTTGGTTGTAGTTGTACGTGTTGTGTGCCGCGTGTTTGGCCATGGGTGAGTGCGTCGCTGTTCGTGTATGTCTGTGTCTGAGTGTGTGTCTGTGTGTGTGTGTGTGTGTGTGTGTGTGTGTGCTTTGCGGTGCGCGGTGGAGATGCATCTGCGCAAGCGGTCCCAGCCCCCTCCCCAAGCTTCTCGTTCTTCTTCCTTCTCCCCTCCTCTCTGTTCTTCTCGTTGCCTCGTTTACACAGCAGCTGCCTGGTCTGCTCTCTGTGCACAAGTTGCTCCGCATCCCACCGACGCGCCTCGCGCGGTCCGCACCACACACACACACACACACACACACACATGCACTCTTGCCCTCACTCCTGCATGCCCCTTTCTCCATCGCCCCCTTTTCATCTTCCTGCGCGCGGCTAACCGTTCCTTCGACTTTGCCAACACACACACACACACACCTCCATCTCCCCAGCCGTGCTGCTTGCTTGCCTCGTGTCACTCCACATCGCCCAGCACTCCACTCGTGTCCCTCCTAGCAGGGTCATGCGTTGGCGGCGCCAGAGAAGGAGGGCAAAGACGGCGTGTGATGGTCTAGCGCGAGTCACATGGGAGCTGCGCCAAAGGGCACCCCCTCACCCTCACCCTCCCCAAACGCGCAGACACACACGCGGTGAGAGTCGAGAGCCAGCGGTGGCAAGCGAGTCACAAGCTCCCGCTCGACCCCTCGTGCCGTAATCTGCACGCACCGCGTAGCCGCGCAGGGAGGCGTGAGAGAAACAGAGAAAGGGGGCGGAGCTGGGTCAGCTGTGCCAGTCACTACTGCACACGTACAGAGACCCGCGTTGCCTCGAGTCGGCTGCTCGCCGTCACTGAGTGGTGTGTGTGTCTCAGCATGGGGTTGTGAGTCTCTGTGTGTGCGCCTTGGCACCGCTTGAGCGTTACTCCGCATCCCTCGCCTCACTCTACACCCTCCCAACCTCCCTCCGCCCCCCCCCCCACCACACGCACTTCCAGTAGCAGCAGCAGCACCTTGTCCAAACACGCGCATACGCAATCTTGCTTCGTTGTCCGACCTCTTGGTATTCCTTTATTGCGGCTACTACGCACGCACACACACACACACACGTGCATCTGTCGTGCCGTCACCAGCACTTCGTGCGGCACAGCGTTGCTCCTCCGTCACCCTCCTACCTCTCTCTCTCTTCAGCACGTGCGTCTCGTCGCAGCGCCGTCCGTCACTGCCCACCACCGTCCTCGCCGACATCTCGAACCCGCACGCGCCGCGGCCCCTTTTCTGTGTGACGAGACACGCAAACATGCTCGCGCTCTCCATCACCGGCACGGCGGCCAGCGAGCTGCGCGCTAAGGCGCGCGCCGCGCTCATCGACACGGCACACCTCTTCCACGCGGACGCCGCCACGGGCGCCGCGCCGACGTTTGTGCTCTGCCTCGACGCGGAGGACACGGCCGTGATGAAGCCGCTGCACCAGAACTACAACTACCGCTTCATCTGGAACGAGCTGAGCACTATGGGGGAGCTGGTGGCGGCTGTACAGCCCCTCGTGGAGTCGCTCGGGCGTGCCGGGCGGGGGGCGGAGCCGTCCGCCATTGCCGGGGCCTTCACGAGCACCCGCGGTGCTGCCGAGGCGTCCAACTTCCTGTCCGTTGTGCGGGACGGGCTCGCCAGCGACGGAGGCTTATACATCCTCAAGGCCGTTCCGCCCATGCCGGACTCGCAGCTCTACTACCTCTGCAAGCAGCGCAACCTGTCCTACATCGAGGCGGCCCAGATGATTCTCGAACAGCTCGTGGACGCCAGCATCGCGCCGTCCGTGCTGTACCCGCTCGTGCTGCAGGCGTACAAGCCCAGCCGCTGGTCGGGCAAGGACGACGTGTGCCCCATCACATCGCTGCTGGGCGGGCAGGCGATCGGCTCGACGCGCAGCAGGGCGGCGAGCACCGCGGCGGGTGGCGCCGGCCTCGCCCCGTCCGCCTCCTTCAACGCGCCGGAGCGGTGGGCCGCGAACGTGTCGGTGATGGAGCTCTTCCACGGCCCCACCGCGGCCTTCAAGGACTTTGCCTTGCAGCTGTTCCCGCGCTACTTCGGCACGGCGACGGCGACGCAGGCGAAGGAGAAGTACGTCATCCTCGCGGCCACCTCCGGCGACACCGGCGTGGCCGCCATCAGCGGCTTCGTCAACGCCGGCGGCCACTCGCAGGTGATGGTGCTGTACCCGATGCACGGTGTGTCGCCTGTGCAGCAGATGCAGATGCTGTCCTTCGACGACGGGGCGCACGTGCGGACCTACGCGGTGGACTCCAACTTTGACTTCTGCCAGCGCACGGTGAAGGAGATCTTCTCCGACGACGCGCTGCGGGCCGAGCTCGCGGCGGCGCAGCCCGCGGCGGTGCGGCTGTCCTCGGCCAACAGCATCAACTGGGGCCGCCTCATCCCGCAAGTCGTCTACTACTTCTGGGCCTACCGCCAGCACGTGCAGCACCCGCCGGCGGGGTGGGCGTTCGGCGACCCCATCGACGTCGTCGTGCCGTGCGGCAACTTCGGCAACATCCTGAGCGGCTACGTGGCGAAGCTGATGGGGCTGCCCGTGCGCAAGTTCATCGTCGCCTCAAACCAGAACGACGTGCTGTACGACTTCGTGAAGACGGGCACGTACGATGTGCGGCACCGCACGCTCGCGGTCACGGCGTCGCCGTCGATCGACATCCTCAAGGCCTCCAACGTGGAGCGCTTCCTGTACTTGCTCAGCGACCGCGACACGGCGCTCGTGGCACGGCTCATGCGGGAGCTCGACACGGACGGTGTCTTCACCTTGCCCGATGTGATGCGGGAGGCGATGCAGGCCGTCTTCACTGCGGGCCGCTGCAGCGAGGAGGACTGCGCCGCGACTATCAAGAGCGTCTTCGCCTACTCGCACGGTGCCCGCCTGCTGGACCCGCACACCGCCGTGGCCGTCTTCGTCGCCCAGCAGTACCGTGAGGAGGAGCTGCTCTGCCGCGACCTCGACCACCCCACCTCCGCCGACGCCGACAGCGACGTGCCGCCGCTTGTGATCGCGAGTACGGCGCACTGGGCGAAGTTCCCCGCCCCGGTGCTGCATTCCCTCCACGGCGAGGGGGCCCAGCTCGGTGCACCGGCGCCGTCGGTAGCCGCGGCGATTGCGGAGGTGCGCGCCCTGTACGCGCAGATCACGGCAGAGTGCCCGCAGCAGTCGGTGCACCCGGCGCTGTCGCACGCGCTGGACCAGGCAGAGAANTTGGGGGGGGGGGGGGGGGGGGGGGGGGGGGGGCCACACACCAACTCCCTGCGAGCAAGAGCGACTGTTCGGCCTTTTGAGGTCGCCCTCGGCGTTCACGCTCCCGCTCCATCCCTCCCTCCCTCCCCCCACCCCACGCCGGGTCTGTGCGTGGAGGGGCGGCCTAGTGATTTCGGTGACCTGTTCACTTTCTCCTCTCCATCTCTCACGTGCGGCTTCTCCTCTCCCCCCTTTTCCCGCTCAGCACGGTGGTGGTTCCTCATCTTCGATGTCGCCCCCGTGCCGTTGCGTAGGGCTCGTGTGTGCGTGCGTGTGTTTGCATCCGCGGAGGCGTGCGAGCTCGGGAAGCGCAGCTCGCCTCGTGATTTGTTTGTGGGTGTGGGTGTGGGTGTGGGTGTGTGTATGCCCGCGCCCTCCCTTCACTCCCCACTCCCCACCCCTCTTCTTCTCCTCCACAAGTGCCGCCGTCACTATCGCGTTTGCCGACCAACGCATGCGCTGCATTGGCTGCCTTGATGGCCTAAATCAATGCCCTTCTCGTGCTTTCACGTAGTGAAGCTCCGATGCCTCCGTACGGCACCCCCTCCCTCTCTCTCGTTTCCCGGGGGCGTGTTGCCCTGTGGGCTCACTGCCTCGCTAGCCGCTGCGCACGTACGTCTGCGCGTGGGCGTGTCTGTGCGAGTACACGCGGCAGGCGTCCGTCTGAGTCCTCTCTCTACCAGCGACAGCTGCAGTGACTTTGTAGATCGCAGCGGGTCGCAGTGAAGCGCGAGCGCGCTTCAGGGGTGTGGGGAGGGAGGCGGAAGCAGTGCGGAGGTGGGCGGTCGGCGCGATGTTGTCAGAGGGGGTCTACCGAGGTGGAGGCTCGAGCGTCCATCACAACGCTTACCTATGAAAGAGCGACAAGACCGAAGCGGGGCGCTGCCGCACGGGGGGTGCCCGTCGCCCGATCGCCGTGCTTGTTGTTGCAAGGCGGGAGAAGAGGCGCATCAGGCAGTCGGTCCCCGCGCGTTCCCACCTCGTGCCGCGGCCGCGGTCGTGTGTTGTGGACGGGGGGGGTGCTGCGTCGAGGATGCGAGACCACGCTACCCACCGGCGCCTGCGACCCACCTCCCCCAACTCCACATGCGCGCCATGCAGGTGTGGCCTTCCTCTTCGTGCGAGTTGCGCACTCTTCGTCGTCCCTGTTTGATCTCTCTCTCTCTCTGACGCACGCACACACGCACGCACAGCACCACCGCCAGCGCCCTCGTGCAGAGCGGCGAATTCGTTTGCCATCTGTCTCACGCACAAACACGTGTGTGCGTCTGTGTCTTACTCACACCGGCGCACTCACGCGCGCGTGACATAGAACAACAAGCGCACGCGCCGGCACTGCCCTACTCGGGTGCCTCGATCACTCCCTCTCACCCACTCTCGCAGCTTGGGCTGAACGCAACCGGAGTCGCGCGGGGTGGGTGACACCGCAGGGCCCGCACACAATGGAATGGGTCGCATCACGCGCTCCGCTGTTTAACGTCGTGGTGGAAGAAGACGACGACGACCGAGCAAAACCGCCGCAGACGGCGGTCGCGACAAGTGCGTCGCTCGATCCCGCGCCGGCGACTGCTGGTCACGGCGCCTCTTACGCCGGTCAGTCAGAGCATGATTACGAAGCCAACGGTGGCCGACCGCACCACGCACCCTCGGCAGCCGCAGTGCACACCCCCACGTCGCCTCGGGCTGCCCCTGCCGCACGTACCGAACCGGCCGCGCTGCAGCGCACCTGGGGCGGACTTGTCGGCAATGGCGGGCGCGGCGAACTCCCACTGCACGCTGCGGCACCGGCCAGCGGTGCGACGGGCCTTCGTGTGGGCCACGGCCTGCGCCTCTCCCTATCCGGCGCCAGTGTCGCCGGACCGACACCGACCGCGCCGCTGGACACGACGCGCTTGGGGAGTGGCCGCACGCTAAAGCTGTCCACCTCCTCGCCGGTGTTCAGCCAAGTGCAGAAGGCGGCGGCATCAGACGCAGCAGCAGCCCCGCGTCCACGCGGACGGCGACCCAAAGGCCGCCACCCCGCTGCGCTGGAGGAGGCGAACGACGCCGAGGTGAAGGCGATGCCATCCGCGTCGGCGCCGCCGCCCCCGCCACCGCCGCTACCCTCTGTGACGGCAGCGGCCGCGGTGAGCGCCACGCCGGCGGAGCGGGTGGCAGAAGCGCGACGACGTGCGGATCTGAGGAGCCGCCCCCACCGACTCGCGGCCTGCGCCGACTGGTGGGCGTGTCTGTGCTACCACGACGTGCATGCGATCTTCACGTCCCAGGAGGACGCCTTCGAGGTCCCGCTGCGGCCGCTCGCCACCGCCAGCGCCGGGCGCTTCTACGCGGAGCTGCACCGCTGCTTCGCGGCCTGGCGGCGCACGCACTGGGACGCACTGGTGGTACTCCGGCACGCCGCAGCCGGCGAGCCCGGTCAAGCAAGGCGAGGGCGCGGAGGGGCTCAGCGGACGGTGCGTGACCCAACGCTGCTCGAGTACGCCAACGCCACGTGGTACGAGGCACTGCGCGTGCAGCGGCTCATGGCTCAGCATCTTCTCGTGGACTCACCACAGGAGACTGGCCGCATCGGCGAAGACGGCCACGTGCCGCGCCGCGGCTGGCGCTTCGAGGAGGGCTGCTTCGACGCGCTACAGTGCGCACTCGGCGCCCCGCAACCGGCGGACCCCGGCGCCGCCGTCCGCCTCGCCGCCCCACAAGCGCCGCAGCCCGCGATGGCGCCGTACACGGTGAGTGCGGCGAGTGGTGCTGTGGGGGAAGAAGCATCACGCGCCACCACCACCACCACCACCACCACCGCACCGACCACGCCAGTGGAAGTGCGACTTGGCGGCACCGCCACCAGAGCCCTGCGCGTCCACGTGCCGACCGCAGCGCGGATCTTGGCGCTGCTGCGCGTGCTGGACACGCTCTGGGACACCGTGCCCACCTCGCTGCCCTTCCGCATGCCCGTCTCGGAGATGGAGGCGCCGGGCTACTACCGCAGCACACGCGACCCCGTCAGTCTGTGCCAGCTTTACGAGGAGGTCTTCGCTGGCATGTCCGTGCCGGCCCATCGCGCGTGTGTCAAGCAGCAGGCGCAGCTGGCCCGCCGCGTGCACGAAGTGCTGCAGGGCGACTTCCACCATCCACACAAGTCCGACACTGTCGCGGCCGACGTGCAGGCGAGCCTCTTCGACTACGCCCATCTACGTGAGCGGCTCACCACACTCAAGTCGAACTGCGACGACTACAACGGCGGCGGTGCGGAGCTGAGTCTGCAGGCGACGGCGCTGCTCGGCGCCGGCGTGAAGGCGCTGCGGGACGCGCAGGCCGCAGAGGACACGTGGTCGGAGCAGCAGCCGGTGTGGACCTCGCTGGAAGACGTGTCAAGCTCGACGTTTGTGCACAGCGAAGCGGACACCGTCGTGCCCCCAAGCCTGCGCGCACCCCCTGCCATACCCGCGCCGGACTCTAGCGCGGCCGGCAGTGCCCCCGAGCGGCGCGTGCTGCGACTTCCCACGGCATCGAGTGCACCACCCACCGCCGCAGCGGCCACCAGCGCGGGCGGCGCGACGACGGAATTCTGGATTCAGTGTGACGGCTGCGACGTGTGGCACAAACTCGCTGCTCGACTGGATCCCGTGCCGCAGACGTGGACGTGTGGCAGCCTCGGCCTCGCCTGCTCGGCGGAGAAGACGCGGCGCAAGGCAGACAAGCGCGCCGCGAAGAGGGCGAAGAAGGCCGCGGCGAAGGGGGAACCACGGGCATCGCGGCAAGAGTCGACGCGGAAGCCCGACAGCGCGGCAGGTGCTGCCGACTCGGCGGAGAGCGGGCAGGCCACCGCCGCGCGTCGTCGCGGACGGCCACCTCGCGAGCCGCGCCAGCCACACGCGCTCCACGAGGCCGACGGCGATGATGTGTTGCTGGCTGACATGTACCCGGTGATCGCGTCCGTCGTGGAGGACGCACCGTTGCAACCCGCCACGTCGACAGCGCGCAAGCGTGGCCGCCCTGCGAAGACGGCACATGAGAGACCCGTGGAGAAGCCGAAACGCGCGCGCGTGGCGATCGCACGTCGGCCCCCGTCTGTCTCCTCCACATCTGCGTCATCTTCGGACTCCGACTCGGACTCCAGCTCGAGCTCGGGCAGCAGCGGCAGCAGCAGCGACACGCGAGGGAGCCGCAGTAGAAGCAGCAGCAGCAGCAGGACCGGTGCGTCCCCACGTGCAAGCAGTGAACAGGAGCCCCCCGGCGAGAGGGCGCACGTCGCCAAGCGCTCCGCCGTGACCACGCACGCGCTGCCAAAGCGTCCGCAGTTCGAAGGGGATGCCGAGGGCTCGTCCCGGGGGAGGGGCGGCACCTCCAGCGGAAAGACGACGGCAGCCCGAACCGCCGCGGCGCTGGAGGAGGTGGCGGAGGCGGTGGCTGCGCTGGAGCGGCGCCCTGCGCAGGAGGCGCCCTTCGAGCAGCTGGAGGAGATCAAGCGCCTGGAGCGCTTGCTGAACGCGTTGGACTAAGGCGAGAGCGGCGCCGCGGGACGCGGCAGCGTTCGGGGGGGGATGGCAGGAAGACTGCGACGCCTCTGGCTCCCCACGAGCGTGAGCGAAGTCGACGCCAACACCGCGTGCACGCCCACCCGCGGTGCAAGCTCCCGTAAAACACAAAAAAAAAAACGAAGAAAAGAAAAGTGCCTTCATGACAGGCGCCTCCCCGTGGTCAAGAAAGCGGGGGCTCGCTCAGCGGCTTGGCGCTGTAGTGAAGTGCCGTGCTCTCCAGCAGCGAACCACACACGTCTCCCGGTGGGAGCGTCACGCACCCAACTCACGGAGCAGCAGCCTCAGCGCGGTGTCTCCACCGTCGGCGAATCGTGACAGAACTCGAAATGCCCAACACACACACACACATGCAAACGCACATTACCTCTGCTTCACCTGCTGCTTCGCTGCAACACACGTACACACGCGCGTTTGATCAGTACTCTCGACCAGCACCAGAAGTGTGCCATCGAGTGCGCGAGCTGCCGACGGCGACTCACGCTGCAACAACACAGCAGGGCAGGGAGAACAACAAGGAAACGACGGACCCCCGCCCTAAGCCGCTCCTCTGCCCCCCCCCCCCTCTGTCCATCCAAAGTGCGCCGGTCGGGTGTGTGTCGTCTCGCTGGCCTCTGTGCGTAGTCACGCCTTCTCTTCTTGTTCTTCTTTCTACATCGTCCTAGATTTGGCTCGTGCCTGCGCAGCCCCCCTCCCTCCCTCCCTCCCCGCCACGGCGAGGATCCCCCGTCTTTATCGCCGCACCGCGGTCGCTGCAACACAAACATCCACTCATACATACACACGCGCATTGACGTGCGGTGCAACCAGTCGGTCGATCCACCCACCCCACCCCCTCCTCCGAGCTCTGTGAAATACGTGTGCACGTTCCCGTTGCGCCGCGCACAGTGTAGCACGGCCACCCCCCCGCTCCGTATCAGCGGTGGCCGTCGCCATAGACTCGTCAGCGTCCTCGTCGTGCCCGCGCCTCTTCACCAGGCGCGTCTTCGCTTCTCACGGTGGTGTCTGTGTACGTTAGCAGGCTCCGATCAAATGAACAGGACTCGATCAACGGTAGATCGCACCACAGACACACACACACTGCATTTAAAAACTCTTCTTCTCCCTTTCTCACCATGCGCGATGGGCAGCATCGCCGCATCGACGGTCATCTGGACCGCATAGAGGACTACCTGCGCGGCATGGTCCGACCGCCTCCACCGCTGTCGTCCTTGCCGCACCCACCACCGCCATCGGCATCATCGTGGTCATACCGAGGGCTCGCCGCTCTCCATGCGACTCCGACTGAGCCACCGTCTGCAGGTCGCGTTGCCCACCGGGCCAGCGACGCGATTGCGTGGCCTGGTGGCAACATCGGCGACGTGGGACTCGTGCATCGTGGCGCCTCGACTCACCACGAGCGCACCAACCTGGGCTGTGGAAGCTACGGCAACGCAATACGACCGCCTCCTGCGTCGGTGCGGACGTCTGTCAGCTGCATCCGACCACCACCGCTGACTTCGCTGACCACAGCGCGCCCGCTGACGCCGTCTTCGGCAGCTCCGCCGCCCCCGCCTGTGCACAGGGCCGTAGCACGGCCTGCACCCCCTCCGTCGGCGAAAAGAAGCGGCACGTATTTGCGTCACAAGCACGCGTGCGCCGACAGCAGCAGCGATGGCGAGGACAAGGACAGCAGCGGTTGCAGCGCAGCCAGCACGGCGTTGGACACGGCGGGGTCGAGCCCAGTGGTGCCTGTCCTCCGGCCCCCTCCACCGACGCACGGGCACGCACGCGGCGGTGGCCCAGGTGCCGCTCTCCCATCACACGCCCACCACGCTGCTGCGGTGGAGCCGTCTGCTGGGCATCGGACGCAGCGGGCTGTGCAGCGCTCCCTCAGCCCATCACCCCTGACCTCGTCGCTGGACACAAGCACCGCAAGCCGAAGCATGGAATCGATTGTCCAGCGCCTCGAGCAGCGCTTCTGTCCACCGCCGTCCGCGATCTCCCACCACGCCAACCACGGCTCCACTCGCCCGAGTGACCTTCACCAGCACCCTCCACTCGCGGCAGGGTGGCAAGTGTCGGGAAGCGACCCGGGCGACCTTCGACTGACCAGCCTGTCACAACCCGCGGCGGAGCACGCCTCCACGCACACGGATGTGACGTCCACCCTCATCGCCGACACATCGATGCTGCACGACAGCAGGGATGAACCGTCTTCCCTCCTCTCCTCACTCGGTGGCAGCCCAGACACAACAGGACCCGAGACCCCGTTGCGCCGACGCTACCGACGTCTCGAGGCCCTTCTCGCCTCTACCGCTGGGTCCGCACAGGCCACGCAAGAGTCCCCACTTTACACCCCTCTGGCACACCTCCCCGGGCCACACCACCTCCCGCCAGAGCCGCACTTCGCACAGCACTACGACGATCGCATCACACCACACACCACCACGTGCACCCGCAGCGACCGTCACCACGTCAGCCCCCTCCCCTCCGTGTCGATCCCTCCACCGCCACGCACCCACAAGCACATCCAGACACTCTTCCCGTACGTTGCGCCGGTCACCACCCCCACCTTGAGTCCTTCCTTCGGCGTCGACGGCGCGGCGGCCGAACAGCAGCGCGCACCGCACGACACCCCCGCCACGCCGTCGCGCGCGGATGCCAGCGCCGGCGACGGCCTGGTGGGCAGCAGCAGCGCGGACGTGAGCCTGACCGGCATGGACGGCGTGGACGGCGCGGCGGCCGAGCAGCAGTGCGCGCCGCACGACACCCCCGCCGCGATGTGGGAGGCGGAAGGGGCAGCGGAGAGAGGGGCGGGTGTGAGGCTGAGTGTGCGCGTTTTGTCGGAGGATTCTAGGCACGTGCCGGTCACTGCAGCTGCACAGAGTGAGTCTGGCGTTGCCCTCACTGTGGGCAGTGGTACGAATGCGCAGTGGGCCGTTGGTGCGGTGGAAGAGGACGCGCTGAGCGGGCGGTGTCTGGCGACTCGCCTGCTGCCTCGGCGGTTGGAGGCAGGCCTCACTCTTCAGCTGCAAGCGCTACTGCGGCAAGAGCGGCGTCACCGGCAGTCGGTTCACAGGCGGGAAGTGGAGGGCCGCTACCTTGTGCGGCTGTGCGAGGCGGGTGATGCGGCGGAGCTCGGGCTTGCTGGTGAGCAGGGCGGCGCAGGAGACGATGGCGAAGACACGCAGACGCTCTCGAGCTGGAGTTTGTCGGCGACGGCGCCAGAGGTACTCGCGCCCGCCAGGTCGCGCGCTGCGCATCGCATGGACGCCACAGCTGCATTTCCGGGTGCTCCCGCACTGCCGGTGGCCAGCAGCAGCGGTGAAGCGGGTCAGCTGGTCAGCTGTCGTGGGAGCAGCGCCGCCAGCAGCAGTCGAGCAACCAGCACCGACGCGGAGGCTGCACCGGCGCCACCACGGCATGCCACAGGTACGGCGGTGGCTGCCAGTCCCTCCGCCACTGCCGCACACCACGCTCCCGATGGTGCTGCCGGAGTTTGTCCTCACGCGCCCGATCGTGCGCAGACCGCCACAGTGAGTAGTTCCGCGTCTGTCTCACATGCGGCCGTGCGTGCGGCAGCGGCAGCGTTGAGCACGACGCTGTCGCCGCCGCCCCAACGGAAACGGGCATTGCACGACTCCTCTCCTGCGGCCACGAACACGGCCACGCCAGTGCCGCCGCAGCGCGTGCGTGCCGCGACGCCTACGGAGACACCGGAGAAGTGCGTGGCGAGCCGGGGCGCCACGGCGCGGCGGCGGGAACGGCGGCAGGGCCGTGCCGTCGACTCGCACGATGCCATGACGTGCAGCGATGCATCAACTTCAGACTTCAGCAGCGCCTCCAGCACGGCAGGAGAGCAGCGTAGGAGGAAGGGTGTGGAAATGATGGGAGTCGAGCTTGCACGTCAACCACCGCTGACCAGCGCCAGGACGCCGGAGGAGACGGCGCCCGCGCGGCCTCTCGCTGATTTGTCGTCCGTCTTTGCGTCCGCGACGACGCCACGGCCGCTGTCCGCGCTGGACCCTCAGCCGTCGCCTGGTGCCGACTTGTGGACGCTCGACACGGAGGACGGCAGCGGGGCTGACGGGACGTCCACCCCACGCGACGGGGCTGTGGCGGTGGCGCGTGGCGACGTCTTGACAGACGTCGCTACGAGGGCACCACGTGACGCCGGCACAGGCGAACCTCAAAGGCGGCAGCAGCATCGGCGTGACCGGTCCAGCAGCACCTCGAGCATCTCCAGCACCGACTTTACGGTGCGGCGTGCGCCTCTCGGGCCGCCGGCGCCGCACCCCATCACGCACCGCCACCCCTCCTCCTCACGCGAGGGAAGGGCAGCCTCTCCTGGCGCCCCACGCGTCGTGCGAGACTCGCCCAGCCTCATCGACGAGGTGCGTGCACCAGCGGATGGGGCGAGCAGGCAGCAGGCGGCTTCACACCAGTCTGTTCATGTACCAGCGTCCAGCAGGGGCTCAGCGACGACACGCACGGATGCTCCTGTGGACACGAGCAGCGGCAGCGACGCCGAGGCGCCGCGGCCGTCGCTTCAGGTTCCGCAGCCGGCGCAGCCCGCAGGAGGCGCCACCACGTCGAGCAGCAGCACCGGTGGCTCAACGACGTGGAGTGGCGTGCACTCCGCTGGCGGCACGGGTCAACGGCGGCACCCCTTGAGCGCGTCGCCAGAGCCGGTGCCCGCCTCACCTCGTCACGATCAGCAGGCGGCGATGTGCACGGCAGGCGCGGAGGCGCCCCGAACGGGTGCGACGCCTCTCGGCCAGCACTCAACTCGCGCCACGTCGCCGAGTGCGGCCTCGTCCTTCTTCTACTCTCTCCCGGCCCAGAGCACCGCACGCATGCGCAGTGGCAGCAGCCCTGCGGAGGGGGACGGCGAGGGTGGCTACGTGAGCGCCCCCGACGCCGCACACCGTCTGCATGCCTCGCCATCGCTGCAGCAGCAGCTGCTGTACGGGACCGACGTCGCCTACAGCGGGGTGACTGGAGAAGTGCGGTCCCCTCGCACCCGACAAGCAGAAGGAGCGCCGATGCCTGCTACGCGGCAGAGACGAGAAGATGCGCACCAGAAGCAGCAGCCTCGTCGCCCACGCACGGCGACGCGGCATCAGCAGCGCGCACCACCTTTGCCGGAGCCCTCCCCGTCCGCTTTCACGACCACGACGAATTCGAGTGATGACGTGAACGCCGACCGGCCCCGCGGTGACATTCCGCAGCCCACAACGCGCGGTCGCCACCGCCAAGGCCCCGAAGACGATGACGACGAGTGGAGTGATAGTGAGGACAGTAGCGCCGGTGCGCCGGCGAGTGTGACAACCCCGGCGGCGCCCGGCGTCTCGTGGACGGTCCCGCTGGTGGGGGGCTCGAGCTACAACTCCAGCGCGGGCAGCAGTGCAGCTGGTCAGCCTCACGCGTTGCGGACAGACACGCGCGGCCCCCACCCTCACGAGCAGCACCAGCACGCGCCTCCCCATCGCCGCGGACTTCCGCCGCACCTCCGCCGTGGCCGGCCGCGTGCACGCCTGCTGACGCGTGGACTGCGTGCCGCCCTCTTCACGTCGTCCTCGTCGTCGTCGCGTTCGTCTTTACCGCGCGGAGACGGCGGTGGTGGTGGTGATTGCGCTCCACGCCGCTCCCAGCGGCACACCAACCACCCCGATGCCTCCACGGACACGGCAGCATCGACGCTATCGGACGCGTCCGCAGCCTCGGCTCGCGCAGCTGCCGTGCCGCGGCGGACGGGCCCGTGGTACGCGACCCGCACACGCCGCCACACGGCGAAGGCAGGATCCGGTGTCGGCGCGAGTGCGAGCTCTGCTGCGCCGCCGCAGCACCGTGAGGCTCGTACACGGTCCCCCGCCACGCCGCCAGCCGCGCCTGCTACCGCCATGCGCTCGACTGCCGGCGTGGCGGTGCACGACCGCGCGTCGACTCCACCGCCTTCAGCGCTGCCCCGCACCCCGCGAACTCGCCACATGGAGATGGATGTGCCCGACTACACAGTGGCCGAGGCTGCCGGCATCACCCCCGCAAGGCTCCAACGGCTTCGGCAGGAGCGCCAGCCTTCTGGGCCGACGTACGTGGAGCTGCTGGCGCGCGGCCGCACACTGCGGAGCAGCACCGATGCGACGCCCGTGTCGGGGCCGTCGTCCCGCGCACGCACCGCCACCACCACCTTCGCGGCATCGCGGCGCGGCACACCGCCACCGCCGACCTCAGCAGGGGCGCCGCCGCGGGTGGAGGGCACCACGCGCCCACCAACTGCCGCAGCTACCACAGCGGCAGCAGCGCACGTGCGCGGTGATCTGTACGAGACGGAAGCCCGAAGCGCACAGCCCGGCGTGAGCGCGGTAGTGTGGCGTCTGACCAGCGTCCCCATGCCTCGCACGCACGACCCCGCACCGCAGGCATCTGGTCGGCAGCAGCGGCATAACGTGGAAGTTGTGAATCACACGAAGATGCGCGAGACACTAGAAAGTGTGACACACGTCATGGACCCGCTTCCGATTCACGAAGCAGTGCACGCCCCGCTGGACCTCGTGGGCGCTCCGCCCTCCCCATGTATGGCCCCAGCAGCAGCAGCAGCAGCAGAGTCGCCACCCGGTCCCCCACTCCTGCCCACCACTGCCGTGCGCCGCCACCCGCGCGACGAGAGCGGCGGTACGGTGTCGACGCGTGGAGTGCCGAGTCCGGTAGCAGCAGCAGCTGCGCCCGATGCCTCCAGCCTACCCAGCGCGACCTCGCCGCGCTCCCCGTCTGCGTCGCGGCATGGGGAGGAGGGCGGGCGGCCGCCGAAATTGCGGGACCGGGCGATGTCCACCACGGACCCCTTCGAGCTCACGCTGGGTCTCACCGCCTCCCTCTACGGCGGTCCCAGCGCAACCCCCGCGGACTCGTCGTGCTCCAACTCCTTCGCGTTCATCGCAGGCGCCCAGCGCCGCCGATCCTCGACGCAGCTCGGCCCCGCCGCCGCGGCTGCAGCAGCGGGAGATCACCTCTTTCTCAGCGCCGCGGTACGACTGTCTACAGCGGCATCAGCGGCGGCCGCCGCGCATGCCGCACAGGCGGACAGCGCGACGGACGAGGCGGACTTCGACTCGGATGAGGACGCGGCGCACGTGGGTGCTGCGGGAGGGACGGCACCGCATGCGCAGGCTACGATCTCTTCGTCGTCCTTAGTGCCGCAGTCTGACGTGCCCTCCGCGGTGCCAGCGGCGGGGCGTACCGTGTGTGAGGAAGAGGCAGACGGAGGCCTTGATGGAGGTGCGGCTGTCACGCCCGTTCGCCGCCAGCCGCGAGCCGACGTGCGCACCGCAGAGCAGAGCCCGGTGCCGCAGCCGCAGCCCGTGGCACAGCCCCCACCCCCATCCCTGCCGTCCGCCCCTTCAGCGCAACAAGACACAGCGGCCGCTGCACGAGATGAAGCGCCTTTAGCTCTTCTTCGCCCCCTTCATCCGTCCCAGGCGCAGCCGCTCTCTCTTCTCCCGTCCCCATCGCAAAGCCGGTCTGGCGTGCAGGGCGGTGCCGCTGCCTTCGCCGCACCGCCGTACGCAGACGCCGCGGTCTCCCCCCTCGCGCCCGCCTCCACCCACGCGGGGCCGTGGCTGCGTGCGGTGGACGACACGGCTCCCGCCAGCAACACCATCGCTGCTGCTCCCTCTGGTGTGGCCCGCGTGCTGCACGAGGCCGACAGTGCGGACGCCTCTGCCATCGATCGCGGCGTCAGCGGTCGGAGCGCGAGTGCGGTCGTGAGCGCCGGCGGCAACACGGATGTTGCGCTGCTGTCGATCTTCTCTGCGCCCCTGCTGGGGCCGTCGGACCTCACCGCAGCAGCACCAGCGGCCACGGCGGCGGAGGTCCGGACGGACCGCGAGGGAAGCCGTGCAGCCGCGCACGTCGTGACAAGCCCAGCCCATCCGCCCCCGCCGCCCTCCGCCGCAGCAGCGATAGCAGCTGGCAGCTGCCCGACCCCGCAACCCCAGGGCGCCGCGCACACGCTGCCTCAGCCGATGCCAGTCCGCAGCGGCCCCCTCGCTGCTGGAGGACGCGCTGCCGTGTCGTCTGCCTCCGCTCGCCCCGCCGCGGTGGGGGCGGGGGTGGACGGCGACGCAGCGCAGCGGCGCCGAGAGGCCCTTCAGCGCCGCATTGCACAGCTGGAGGCGAATCTGCTGGAGCCGCAGCCGCAGCCCCAGTCGCCTCGCTCGCGGTTCGGCACCGGGAGCGAAGTCGATGTGGCAGAGGCGGACTACTTCGAGGGTGCTGCCGTCGGCCCCGCCGTCAGCACCTCTGCGATTGTGCGGGGTGGTGCGCGAGGCACGCGGCAGCAGCGGCAGCGTCCCGCGCACGACGCATCGGCGGGTCGTCACCGCCCACCGCCGCCCCGCGTCGCCTCCGCGCCGCCACCGATTCAGTGGGGAGCGCCCGGACCCGAGGGTGGCAGCGCCCGACGCGGCAGTGGCGGAAGTCACAGCGGGGCCGTACGAGGCGGCCGCGGCGCAGCCCATCCGGATGCCTTGGCGAGTGTTGAGCCGTTGCCGATGGTTGCCAGCGAGCGTGCGAGCCCACAGCGGTCGTACGTCCGGCTGGGCAGCCGCGGCTTCGGCTCGGCCGCGACGTCTGCGGTGGCGTCCCCCGCCGACCCGGGCTACCGCCGCGCAACCGCGTCGTTCCTTCTTGCGGCGGACTGGCGCTACCAGCGAATGTACGTCGATGGCATGTACTTCCCCGAGGCAGAGGCCGTAGCTGACGACGCTGCGGCTGCGACAGGACGCACCTGTGAGGAGAACTCCGGCACCGACGGTGGTGGTACAGGCGCGCATGATGCGGGTCCCTCTCGCCGCACGTCAGTCGGTCACTCGTCGCACGCAGCTGCTGCTGCCACGTCCGCGGCCCCGCGGCGGCACTCGGACGTCTCGGCAACGGCCGGCAGCACCGCCGACGTGTTTGCGTGTCGACCGCTGCCGTGACCCGCGCGTACGTGCGTGCGTGCGTGCGAGCGCCCATTCTTGCGCTTGTCTGTGCTGGGCTCGAGTGTCACGCTTTTTCTTCACCACTTCGCACGCGCTTCGTGCGCGCGGCCTCTGCAGAGCGCACGCCATTCCTGAAACATGCGTATCAACACACGAACGAGTGCATGCGGCAGGCGGAGGAGAAACCGAGCTGCGGCGCTTGCACAGCCACTTCGAAGAGGAACCTGACGCTGCTGCACGCCTCCCCCTCCCTTCCTCTTTCTTGCCTTCCCAGCCTATGCGTCTGCACCGGTGCGCCTTGTCTGACCACATTGCCGCATCTTCCACCCCCATCTCCACCTGACCGGCGGCACTTCCGGCTGACTTCACGATCCCGCGACCCCACCCCACCTCACCCCTCCCCGTCTTGCTCTTGACAACGGCCCCTTTCCTTTGTGACTCACCACGCTGTATCCACCGCAGGATACCCACCTCTATCCACGCTACTCCACCCCCTCCTCCTCCTCCTCTCCCGTCACTACCAAAGCTGCACCGCGCAACCTGCCCCGCTCCCCACCGTTCATCACCATCGCCGTCCTTAACGTGCCTTCATTTCTTCCCAACTACTCCTCCTCCCCCTCCTCCGCCTCGCGGCTCGTCCTCCCGCGTTCCGCTTGTGCCTGTGTGTGTGTGTGTGTGTGTGTGTCTGCTCTACCGTCCCTTCCCAAGCGTGGGTCTACCATCCCTGTCAACCTCGGCTCCGTCCGCCAACGCCTCACCATCACACGCGTGAGGGCACCTGGAGGTCACCGATCATGGCGCAGCGTGGCAGTAAAGGCCCAGGCGAGAAGGCGCCTCTGGTGCCGCCGCCGACGGACTTCGGCGAGTCGCACGGCGACCCGTACGAGAGTGAGATGGGCCCCGGTGCCCCGGTGTACAACGCCTGGGCCATTGAGGACGACAAGACGAGCTGCTCGATGGCGCACCACGGCGGCGACGCGGGCTGGGATGCCGCAGAGAAGCCCTGGTCCAGCCACGGCAGCCCGTACACGCGGCACCACAAGGCGCAGCAGCGCACCTTCCGCACCCCGGCTGGCCGCCCCTCGAACAACGAGCTGTGGCGCTTCCGCACGCGTGGGTGCCAGGACTGCTGGGCCGCACTCTTCTTCGTCGCACTGGTGGTCGTGACGCTGCTGTGGGGACTCGCGCAGGTGTGGGGCCTCCAGCTGACCGAGCGCGACCTCGCTGTCATTGCCGGCGATGCCGAATGGCACGGCTACGCCAGCACGCCACCGGGTGCCGCCGCGCACGTCAACAGCGGTGGCGCCGGCCACGGGAAGACGCTGCACCACGGGGCGGCGGTGCGGGCCGGCATCGAGGCTCTGTACAACCGCATGCAGGCAGCGGAGGCCACCGATGCGGAGTCGATCGCGCCATCGCCGACGACCACGAGCACGCCGTCGCCTGCAGCCCGCCAAGCCGTCCTGTTTCCCGCAATGCGGGCCATTGCGTGGTCCACCGTCGGTGCCGTCACAACGATTCTCACGGCGTATGTGGGGCTGCTGGTGATTGCCATCTATCCGCGCCAGCTCATCTTCATCCAGTCCACCTTCGCGTCTATGTCGTTCGCAATGATGACCGGCCTGGCGCTGGTCCTCGGCTCGCCCATCACGGCGCTGATATTTGCCTTCATGACCTTCATGCCGCTGCTGTGGTTGTGCCTCATCCAAGATCGAATCCCCTTCACGACGACGATGCTGTGCGCGACGGTCTCGCTGCTGCGTCGCCACCGCAGCATCTTCGTCATCTCGCTCGGCTCCGTCGTGATGAGCTGGGTGGTGGCCATGACAGCCGCGCTCTGCGTCGTGCCCAGCGTGCTGCGGCTCTGCGCCGGCACGGCGGTGGGCAAGGACGTCGTGTACCCGTTCATCGTCGCCTTCTGTGTGTTTTGGGTGCTGGAGGTGCTCGCAGCGCTGGTGCACGTGACGGTGTGCGGTGTGGTGGCGACGTGGTACTTCGCCGGGGAGGAGTACATGCCGTCCAACCCCGTCGCGGCCTCGTTCCGCCGCGCCGTCACGACGAGCTTCGGCTCGGTCTGCCTCGGCTCCCTCATCACCGCGGTGGTGACCTTTGTGCGCTTCTGCGTGGAGCTGGTGCGCGGCTCCGGTGACCGAGACAGCTTCTGGCTGTGTGCGGTGGACTGCATTCTGGGCTGCATCGAGGACCTCGTTCGCTACTTCAACCAGTACGCGTTTGTGCACGTGGCCGTGTACGGCTGCTGCTACACGGACGGCGCGAAGGAGACGTGGGCGCTGGTGCAACAGTGCGCCTTCTCGGCTGTCTTCAACGACGCCCTCACGGGGCAGGTCATCGGTGTTCTCACCCTCATGTGCGCGCTGGTCGTGGCCGTGTTGACGGCGCTCGTGACGTGGAACGGCGCGGCGACGGGTCTCATGTTCGCCATGACGCTCCTCGTGTGCGGCATCTTCTACAACCCCGTGAGCTCCTGCGTGACAACTATTTTCGTGTGCTTTGCGGAGGTGCCAGCTGGGCTGCAGCTGTCCTTCCCGGAGCTGTACGACGCGTTGGTGGACGCCGATGCGGGCTACACGGCACGCCGCGGGGAGACAGCCGAATACGGCACCGTCCTGGCGTGAGACGCAGAGGATGTAAAGGAAGAGGTGTCGGGCCTCACAATGGTTTGTTCTTGATGTGTGTGCGCGTGTCCGTGTCCGTGTTTGTGTGTGTGTGTGTGTGTGTGTGTGTGTGTGTGTTGGTGACCGTCTGTTACCACGCGTTGTGCGCTAGAGCTCCGTGACTCGCCGTCCCCCCCTCGACCTCCCTCCCTTCACTCTCTCCTCTCCCTCGATGTGTGCGCGCCGCGCGCTGCTCGTGTCGTGTCTCCTTCCCTCGCGCACATGTGTGTGTGTGTGTATGTGTGTGTGTGTATGTGTGTGAGTGTGCGTTTCTGCATCGCCCCCTCCTCCCCCCCCCCTTCACGGCATCCTACGAGGCGTTGAAGACGGACAGGGAACGAGTGAGCGAGTAGAGGAAAGACGGGAGAGGGAAAGGGGGAGCGAGAACGGGGCGCTATGCGGCTCGCGGCGATGTCTTCTGTGGTGCCCTTGTTGGCGTTTGCCTGTTGCGCACAAGCCCACGCACTGTCTCTGTCTTTACCCCTCCGTCCTCCTCCCTCCCTCCCCATTCGCACACACGCCAAACTGTTGGACCGATGAACACGGACGTCCTCGGACCCCACATCTCCTCGTTCTCCACTGTGTATTCTGCGGATCCTATTCGTGAGGCGGCAAGAGGACCGGAGGCGCCGTGTGCACCGCACCCCTGGTCTCCCCTCTCCCGCCCCTCCTCCCCCTCCTCCCCACCCCCCAACTCCCCGGTGCTGGCGCGCCGTATCCTGTGTTCTCGCGGATGTCGTTGCCGTGCATGCCGCCCTCCCACCAGTCGCTTCTCTGTGTGTGACACAGAGGGGGAAACATAGGGAGGGAGGAGAGATGATATCAGCCATTCTGCCATTCCTGATTTGCTTTTGCTTGTTTGCCTCTTTTCTGTTTTTACGTCTGAGCTGTTCTTTGTTCTTATTGTTGTTCTTGTTCACTGATGTGACACGTGCTCTTGGTTTTTTTGTGTTTTGTTGTGTTTTGTTGTGTGTGTTNCGCCTGATGGTGCAGTGGTGGCATGCCGCCGCCACTGCGCCCATCGCTCTCACTCTCTCTCTACACTTCCAACCCAGCCACGCACAACCACCTCCCCCCTCCCCCCTGCCCACTCCACTGAGAGTCTCACCGCGTCATTGACGTGACTGGGGCTTGATATTCTGTTTTTTTCTTTTCTCCTTTTCAGGTCCTCAAAACTACTCGCACACACGCACACGCACGCGCAAGCCAGAAGAATAAGCGGTGTAGCACGCTGGCGTGGTACGCGTGTCACCCCTCTACACCTTTCCTCGTCCGTACGACTGTGCGCTCTTCCGTGCCTTCCTCAGGATTGTCCTTCTGCCTCTGAATTCGTCTGTGCGTGTGTGTGAGCGTGTGTATTGCTGGAGAATTGAGGCTGGCGCAGATCCCCACTCACCTGCCCTTCGTCGCGAGTGGATGTGCGTGTGTTCGTGTGTTTGTGTTCGTGTGTTTGCGTGCGTGTGTGTGTGTGTGTGCGCGCCTGCTTCTCATCGCTGTCCTTGTGGTCCGTCTCCAGCACCCCATCCCACCAATCCGCCGCCAACGCCTGTATACGCTGGCTGCCCACCGTGGCCCATCCTCCTCCCTGTTTGTCCGCGCCTCTCTCGCCCACTCCCCCCCCCAATCCCCAAACCTCCCCCCCCCACCGCTCCTCCTTCCATCACGCCAGCGTGTGCCGTCAGGTCCGGGGGTCCCTCACGGTGCCGTGTCCTCCTCTTGTTGCGACTGCCCCCCTC